>OX578281.1:24653100-24708100 GCA_951217055.1 Gerris lacustris
AAGAATAGCAACTTGGTCGGATTAACTGGGAATCCAAGATGGCGATGCTGTCTCGGGGAAAAAAATATTTTTTTAAAATTTTAAGTGGGGTATCAAGTGAAAGGTATTGAAGAGTAGATTACAAAAATATATAACACTTGTGGAAAGCGTTTAATTTTCTACGCCATTTTGTCAAAAACATCCAAATTCCCCCCCCCCCACTACTAATTTCATGTTTACAACACCAACGAAACCCTTTTTACGTGAGACTTCACGCACTACCAATTTATCTTAATAGTTATTTAGTCAAAGTAATTTATATTCTAAAACAACATAAGGGAGTAACAATCTAAAGAAGTACCCATAGTTTAAGTCCCGTGTCTGTGGTTCTTTTAAAATGTTTGCGAACCAACATCCGATTTTGATGAAGCGGGACCAAAAATGATCCCTGATGTCTGAAACGGATTTCTGTATTGGAATTTTTAAAATCGGAAAAATAAAACATTTCCGTTCTTCAGAACGATCTCTCAGCTTCTATTATATTCGGTAAGCTCGGAAGCAATAAATCAATTAAATGAGTTTTTATAGGATTCAGATACAGTATCAATATCTACAAGAAAAAGTTTTATTAAGAATAATCGAACATTTTTTTTTTTATCTTATTTTCAAGTCAACTCTATAAAAAACTAATATTTTTTACCGACCTAACGTAACGTATATCAACTTTTATTATATTTTTCTTGTTTCTTCTACCTCTTTATATTATTTGATAAGCAAATAGAATGATTATTTACCGCTAAAAAACACACATTCGTATTTAAGATAATGAGAAGGAATTAAAACAATATAATTTCCTCTCCTGTTTGTTTAAATTGTTTAAAAAACTTGGAAACAACCTATCTTTAAAAAAAATAAAATTAATAAATCACAAATAACATAAAATAAAATAAATCCCTGAGATAAAAATAAAAATATAAAAAAAATACACTTGCTTTTATTTTTTTAGTTTAATTTAGTATGGTAACATTGTATATTCGTAAATGTTCTGTTCTTTTGTTTTGATCAAACACTGTATTAAACGTGTGAATCATTATTCTATATTTTTTTTTTCTTTTTTAATATTCGTGATTTTAATGTCAGGGATTAAAAAAAAATGTCTTGATTTGTATTATGCAAGAGATTTAGGGAAGAACAATTTTCTTCCTCCATATTTTCAAAGTTATTTATTGTAGAAACCAGTTTTTTTTATTTTAACATTAAAATAGTTTTTTAATTTGAAACTGGGTACTTCTTAAAGAATTAACTTCAAATATAAATCGGTGTGAAGGAGAAATAAAAATCAGTATCTCTTTAATATAAGTTGTAAACCATAAAAAAAAAAACGAGTTAAATAGATATTTTCTTTTTTATTTTCCCGTTAGTAGAACAAATAAAAAAATGTATTGCGATGGCGCGAAAATTCGATTTTAAGATTTTGATGAATTTTCTCGTTCTTTGATTTACTGAGTCAAAAAAATTTGTTTTTAAAAAATGTCTTGTCTACTATAGTGTGTTTAAAAGTGAATCTAGCAAAATTTAATGAGATCAGACGGTTGAAATTAATGAGTCCGTAAAAAAGTACCTATATCCATTTTAACATTTTTAAATGAGTTTAAAAATAGTCTGCCAATTAGTATGGCACATAGCTTCCTCGCCTCCTATTACGTGTACCTACTTGAATCATTTTATGATTTTACAACCTACTATTGTCAAATTTACTAAATTTCCCCCCCACTTTTTAAATCTTTCAAAATTGTTTTGATTTTGCTTCCGAGCTTACTGAAGGTAACGGAAGCAATGTGATCGTTTTGAAGAACAAAAATATTTTATGTTTACGATTTCAAAAATTCCAAGACAGAAATCCGTTTCAGACATCTGGAAACATTTTTAGTTCCGAGTTTGTATGTCTGTCGGTCTGTAGATCTGTTGATTTTTGCGAATCAACATATCTTAAAAACTACACGTCCGATTTTAATTAAATTTGGATAGTAGCTCATTTGTGGCTCTTCCATATGCGCACAAACATACATTTATTTTTTTACATCTATAGCTTCAAAGTACATTACTAACGAGTAATAAAAGTCAGCTGAGATAGTAGGAAAATCAAAACACGTGCAACTAAAGAACAAAATAAACAAGTGTTGCTGGCTGCATAGAACATCTGTTTGCTTAAAGATTGCCAATAGAGAAGAAATAATAACATTGTATTTTTTACGGGAAATTTACAATTTTATTCTTTATTAACATAGTTAATTTATTATAAAATATTTTTATGTTTTAGATTATTGTTTAAAATAACTTGAAAAATTATTTCATAAAAATATTTTTATTATGATGGTTTCGCATTTACGAGGAACCTTAATTTCTTATGATTGTGTCTGTCTGTCGTAAATGTATGTTTGTACCATCCAGTAACACCTTTAACACTCATAATATCGTGATGCATATTAAAAGGAGCCAATTAAGGACATAATTAACCAATTTATTGCCATTGTTTTTAATAATAAATAATTTTTTAAATTTACTTTTGGTTCTTTTTGCTAATTTCAATAAAAAAAATAGATTTTTATCTACCACTTGCATAATAATTACTCTGTACCTTCAACAAGTTAGCAGATTACATAAGTGATGACTATGTCCCATGTTAATTGTAATGTTACATAACAATAACATACGTCCAAAAGTATTAATATGAGTCTAAAGCAGTATTTTTCCAAAAGTTTTTCTTTGGTATTTGTTTTTCTTTTTCCATTTTTAAGTTTGGAAATAAAGGAAATTCGTAATTGACTTCCTCTTTTCAGAGAAAAAGATTAAATAAATAGCTTTTGTTTTAATAATAGAGTTCCACTTGTATTTGAGTGTGTGGTGTGTGAAAATCTAATGTTGGAAAATTTTAGGATGCCTTTTTCATTTGCTTGCTTGCACATTGAACAAAGGATGAAAGTAACACATGGTCATAATAATAATAATTTGTAACCTTCTAAGGGCTTTTATACTACTATATAATAAATGGATGACCAGGGGTTCATCAGTCGCTTTATCAGCTGAATAAACACTATAATTGATAGGTATGAGGTAACTAGTTAGTCACAACTTCAAATAAGGAGCTACCCATTTATATCGCTTGTATGCTGAGATGCACGCATGTGAATAAAAAATTAGTGAAAATTGGTCAATGTTTACGCCATTGACAACAAACAATCTTTTAAAATCCCAAGTCTCATAAATGAATTTACTACGTTTTTTAACTACTGAACGGATTTTAATGAAATTTGGTATACATAATAGTGATGCGTTGCCTTTCGATCTCACGTATTTATAGGGTTTTTTCGAGACAATGCTAATCATTACCTACTCAAAGAGACCTTAAATTTGATATAAAACATGACGTATGACTTAAAAACCCTATTTTGGAACGAAGTTCCTTAGCCCGGGAGTGAATCCGACAAAAACGACCGTCACAAAACCAATCGTCACAAAATTTACCGTTGACGATAACTTGAGTAAAAGTTGACCGAATGAGTTGAAATTCAGTACAAATGTTCATTTTACCAATGCCTAGGACTAGTTCGTTGGAAAATGTTTTACGCCCAAGTAAACGTGAACTTTAAATGTAAAATTGGAATTTGAGGACGGGAAAAAATTCTTACTTCATCTATTAAATGAGACAAACAACTTTTAGAAAACCAACACCGACACCGCTATAAAGCGTTAAATACCGTTAAATTTATTAAAGCGGGCCTAAACCTTTAAAATAGAGAAAACAACGTTTTTACCGATATCTGACGTTCTAATGTAACGATTTTAATAAAACTTCATACACATCGTCTAAAGTACAATTGAAACAAACATGTAAAATTTCTACCTGATTCAAACAGAAGTTTTTGTGTAGTAAAGTGATATATTTTATAATATTTTAAACGGAGTGCCACCGGAGTCTGAGGGAACAGTCGTGTTACGTCACTACAACCATCTGCTACAACTATAAACTCATCATGATTTAACTTTTTTCTCAATATTCCTACAATACATTATTTATTATGTATTGTAGGTAAGACGCTCGCTTCAATGATAAAAAAAAATGCTTGTATTTTAATTTTTCCTTAGCTCTGTAAAGTCCAAATAGTTAGTTACTTTTAATTTTGTCTTTTTTCTAACTCCGCCATGTATAAAAATAGTATCGTATAACTTAGTAGTGTGATTTTATCATTGATAATACATATTTAATGAAAAGCGTAAGGAACTTCGTTCCTACCGGTGTGTGTGATTTGTTTTCTTTTTGGTCATTGTGAAAACATTGTTATAATTTTTATATTTAATTTCTCTACTCATCAATAGCGATAAACTCATATGTAACTTGATAGGTATTTCTAGAACTTTATATTTATATTGGTCGCCATCTTGAATAAAAATATTAAGTGTGACATTTTCAAAAATTACACAGTTTTCATAAATTCTAAGATGCACCTTTGTGCCTAACTCCGTTGAATTCGGTCAGTTTTTACGCCAGTTATCGTTAGAAAAACTTTAAAAATCCTGTCTCTTAAATGAAGAAATCACTATACGTTCACGTTCGTTCAATAATTGAGTACAAATAGTCTCCGACATAATAGCATAGAATAATGATATAAAAGAAAGGGTACAACGACAATATAAGCCTAAGTTGCGTCCGACCTATATCCCCCAAACCCAAAATAATTATGTTCTTAACGATTAAAAAATTAAAAATATCTTTTACGTATTAAGTTACATTATAATTTTTATAAGCAATTTGCGGTTTTAGATTTTTTTATTGGAGTAAGTTCGAACAATTTAGGAAAAAAATGAACGATTATTTTTTGGACAATCCCAGGATGCTAATGAACAAGGTGAGATTTTGCTTAAATATCCTACAGTATTAGGAAGCCACAATAAGCGAGGTCATATTAAGATATTTGGTGAAATTTGATAAGGCTTCTTTTATAGGAAATACACTGGGTGTGGTTAAAATTTGTATAATACTATTTACTTATAATTAAAGTTTACTTATATATTAGTTTGTAAAATACTTCAAATTAATATTACCTAGTTGGTAAATACTTTTTAAATTCATTTCATAAGTTGAACATATTTTGAGAAAGTATATTGAAAAGACATATTTTTTCTTCTTTCTTTTTTTATTTAATTAAATTAACCTTTTTACATATATGGTCCCCTAAATATTTTTTGCTTCCGAGCTTACCGAAGGTAACGGAAGCTATGTGATCGTTCCGAAGAACGAAAAGTTTTTAGGTCTCCGATTTCAAAAATTCAGGGAGTCATTTTTGGTCCCGTGTCTGTCTGTCGGTCTGTCGGTCACTTGACCTGTCGCTCAATTTTAGCGAACCAAACATATCATAAAATCTACTCGTCCGATTTTATTGAAATTTGGATGGTAGGTCATAATTGGCCCATTGTTGGCCATATAAGTTTATGTGCCTATGTTCCTCTTCCACATGCTCTTAATCATACAGTTATTTAACCTTCGTCGTCAAAAGTACTTATCTGATTTTTATGAAATTTCAATGGTTCGCCGAAAGTAGCCCGCAGATAGCCCCAGATTAATTTCTACCGTCGGCACTCTTTAAATTTTGCTAAATTGATACTTTAATGTAAAAAATCAAAACAATTTTGGCAGTTTGAAAATACGGGGTTAAATTAAATTAATTCCACAATAATAGCTTTTAATACTCTCTCCACAGCTCAGGACTCTATGTTCTCTAGTGGAGAGATAACCTTATGTAGTGCTAAATTGTAAAATCAATAAAAAAGATAAATTGATGTACTAAAATATTATTATGCATTAATATGTTTTATTCAATAAAGGTATTTAAAAATAAAAAAAATAAAAAATAGTATAAAATCATTAAAGTGTACAAAATAGAACCTGAGGAAGCTATGAGCCACTCTAATTGGCAACTGATTTTTGTAATGTCTTTTAAAGCCATGTTTATATAATCGGTACCAATTTAATTTTTCCATACTATATAAATAGAATGGACAATAATTCATATGAACTTTCACATAAATAATATAAATAATAATATTCCATTTATTGCGAAGTGTAACTCACGTGCTTAAAAAAATATATATAAAATTAAGTTAAGCTAAAAACACATGAAACAAAGCAAATCCTTCGGCTTAGAATTGCTGAAAACTGTAGAGAATTTGCCCGATACCACCCTTACTAAACATTCTGATATTGTAATAATACCAAATTATGTACTTGGTCCAGTGTTTTCCATTTGTTAGTTGTTTCAGGTTATCGCGGTTACATTTAATTATTATTGAACATTTCATCAAATTTTACCATAAAAATAACTAATCCCCGGCGGGGAACCGAATCTGACCTCTTAACCTTTGCAATCTTAGCTATTTTCTCAGGAGCTATATTTTTTCCGCGGGAAAACAACATATAATAAGGTTGAATTCGTATATATTTACATACAATAAATTTTAGAATTGTTTAATCAAAATCGTCTTTTGGGTCACACCGTCCCCAAATTTAGAGCTAACATTAATTTGTTGGATTTTAGTAGTTTAGGGCCACGTATCACCACAGACGACAGATAGACATTTATTTATAACTTCTCTTTTTGACACTCGTGACCTCAAACGTTACTATAAAATCTATAAATCTATAACTATTAAAATCAAACTCTTGCGCCATCACTATACTTTATCCAGCGAGGCTCCTGCTAGGAATAAGTGAGTATATGTTTCTTATATTGAATTATCATGTAGGCCAAGACGTGCCTAAATAGTTTTGTTTCCGCAGCCTTCATTAAATCTAATGAACACTAAATTTTTTTAAAATCATTACATTATTAAGAATGAAATACCCTGCGAATCGCAGTTTGAAGGCTATTCATTGCATGCGAAAATTCCAATTTTATTATTAGGTAAGATAATAACCATTTCTTAATCAAGTTCGAATTTAATCTCTCTAAGATCTTAATTGCTCGTACAAACAAATTAAAAAACCATACATCTTCTTAATCTACGCTTCACGAGCTTTCTCACAAATGAGTGAAGAATAAAAATAAATATGTAGTACAATACAAATGTAATCTAAGTGATAGAGAGTATAAAAGCTTAGAATCAGGCAGTAAAGGCGAGGAAGGGGGGGAGGGAGAGTTGGTTTGTATAGGTAGGCTTAATTTGCCGGGTAGACACTTGAAAATGCGGGCATACTACGCAGTGTAGTTAATACCCCAAACCCCAACTAAAACTCTTATATGAAAAAAAGAGCCAAGTCTCACGTAAAACGTTGTGAGATCATAGGTTTAGCCAAGTCTTCTCCTGTGCGAGTAAGTTCTACTAGATCTAATCCATCCAGTAACAAGTAAAAGATGTTGTTTGTCTGTCCCCCCTCTTTATTCTGTGTCCCTCACAAACTCTAGTATTTTTTTCCCCAAATCACTAGTTTAAAAACACTAAAATCATGGGTCCACATGACACGGATTTTAAGTTACTAAAGTAATTAGAATTTTTTATGATTAACAAAACAGTATATTATGTTAATGGCTGTGAAGTGAGTTTTTTCTTTACCGCGGCAATTATATTTACTGTCGAGCGAAACGAGACAGTAAATATTGCCTAGGTAAAGAAAAAACACTTCACAGTCGTGTAGCATATGCTTTTTTTCTAAGGTAGCAGACAATGAAAATACATTAAATATTAATCAATATAATTATAACAAATATTAGTACATACTTAAGATTTTGAGAAAAAGAAACGTTAAAGAGGTTACACTATAAAAAAGATAAATAAAACGAATTGACATCTAGTGGATTTTAATCGTACTAACAAGCATTTCAACAAAGATTGCAGTTCTAAAAACGGCTGTTTTTATTACGACCCACAGTACAAAACAATTTATTTTAATACAGCTTAGTAGTAATGAAAAGATTTTTTAAGTCCACGTAATGAAAAAATGAATTTTAGCTATGATTTTTAGGCTCTAAAGTTACTATTTCACAGCCTACCACGGAAAAATAAAATTTAAATCATTTTTAAAAAGAAGTTTTGTTAAATAATCTAATAACTACGATATATTTTGCATTTTTAAGTGATTTTCCCATTCATTTTACTATGCACCGTATGGAAATTGCTATTTGGTCTCATTTATTATTTAGTCCCATTTTACTAACCCGTGGTAAAGAGTTGCAGCCACTTTACCTATCAAACCACTGTGCAGTGTAAGAGGAAAAGTAAAAAAATCGGCGGAGATAACTCAGACTAACTTTCTCATATCGAGAACATAATATATATAATATATACTTAGATAAACTTTAGACTTTGGGGGAATCGAACCCGGCCTCTTTCCGTCCACATCTAAAGCAATTAGATTTTTTTCAGAAAAAAACCGCCTTATATGTTTACATATATCTATTTGAATGGAGTACATTTTAGAATTTTTAATCTATATCATCATAACTTATTTTAAAAAAAAGTCACATTTTAGTTGAAATTATTTTATCTCAGAGTTTTTGGGAGGGTTGCGCCCCCAAATTTTGAGCTGAAATTTATTTATCGATTTAACCTCGGGGTATGATTTTTCTGACCCTGGTATGCCAAATTTCAACATAATCAGTAGTTTAGGGCTCAACATGTCTCCACAAGCTACTGACAACAGACGATAACCAGACTTTTCTAAAATCACTTTTTTGAACTCAGGGGATCTCAAAACGTGTAAATCCATTAAAATCTCAAAATCGAATTTTCGCGCCTTTACAATACTTAAAAAAAAAAATGTATTTTTACTTTATACTTTCTCATAATAACTGATCGTAATGTAAATTAACATTAATATTTAAACGAGGTTCCATCGTCATATTATTGAATATGTTTCTACATTTAATTTTTAATAAGACCTTGAACAAAAAACTAATATTATAAACATTTGCATATTCTATTTGCTTTCACAAAAAAATAGCAAAACTGTTCTTTGTTTCTTTTTTGCATTTGCATCACTGCAAGGATATATATATATATATATATATATATATATATATATATATATATATATATATATATATATATATATATATATATATATATATATATATATATATATATATATATATATATATATAGACCTATTTTTATTCAATTGGACTATGCTCTCTCTAAACTTCTACGCTTTTTGGAGTAAACCGATTTGAGAAAAAATTATCCATTCTCTATGTAAGCCCATATATTCCATTAAATTTTTTAATTTATGTTAAAGTATTAATTAGTATCTTTTTCTGTTAAGGCTACTTAAATAATCCTTTAAATCAATGCACATCATAAATTAACAGAAACCAGAACGAGAAGAAAGAAAAAAAATAATCGTCTAATTGGAAAAATCTCGTTAAATATTAACAATTAAAACAATGCAATAATTCACACACACAAAAAGAATATAAATATAAATAATTATACATATATTATTATTACAATAATAATAATAATAATAAATCTTTATTTCCACCATTTTTTTTAACAATAAGTAAATTTACATTTCATACAGTGCAAATGTTTTATAATACAGAGCAAAGGTTTTCATAATGCCGTCGAAAAATTAAAAATTTAAAATTATTGTAAAACTCTTTTCTTACAGAGCAAAAGTTTTCATAATGCCGTCGAAAAATGAAAAATTTTAAATGATTGTAAAACTCTTTTCTTAATTTTTATGATCTTCAAAACGATGTTTAACATGTCTTGCTGACTAAACCCTTAATTTTAGTCGTCCGTCATATTGGCCACCATCTTAAAAATATTTAGTATGAAACCCTCAGTAAGTGTTTTCACACCTCGAGCGAGAGCCCCGTCATATTATATATTATTAATAAATGTATTATTATATTAATACATATATTCTTATACATTTTTATATATCTGTATTTTTAAATCAAAATAAAACATCTTTCAACAAAGTGAAGAGTAAAAAACAATATATATATATATATATATATATATATATATATATATATATATATATATATATATATATATATATATATATATATATATATATATATAAATATATAAAAACACCCATTGCTTTATAATAAAGAATGAATATCATTTTAATCTTGACTGAATTCCAGCAGTTTTTTTTTATACTATGGTTAAAACCCATTATGGGTAAAGACCTAAGATGCCGCACGATTCTCGTGAGGTACCTGTGCACTTGTGTACCTGTGTACCCCGAGTTCCTCATGTCTCGTCATTACACCTTGGACACTCATAAAAATCTATTATAATTACTGTACTTCCCGACTTTGGTCTTTTAACATCAATTAGACAAACAATACATGACGTTGTAGCTAGATAAGTAAACTATACACTATACACTGTATATAATAAACATGTGTAAGGACATAATATGTATGAAGTGACTGTATTTGTACAACCACATCTTCTAACTACTTAATCTTTGTTTCAATAAGGAAAAAATGTAAATTAAAAATAATCTGACAGTGTATTGATAAATTGTGGCTTTTAAAATAATTATTTGTTAAAAATTAGCTTCTTCCTGGTAGACAGCGTTAGAAATATTGTAAATTGTAAAAATTTCATCATAAACTACAGCGAGTATTAAGGTGAAGTCAGTTATCTCTATTAAATTGAATCCTAAATCAATTAAATTTAGTAACTAGTAATTGTGCTATCAGGAAAATTTTCCGGAGTTAAACTTGAATATTCCTAGTCTACCTGATAGAGCTTTAAAATTAGTGTATAACATGCTAAATATGCATAAACTTTGTATTCAACACCATAATTTCGGCCATATTTGTTCCATATTTGTTGTTGTTGCCGTCGAAAAATGAAAATTTTAAAATGATAGTAAAACTCTTTCCTTACTCTTTAAGATCTTTAAAACGATGTTTAACATTTCATGCTGACTAAAACCTTAATTTTAGTCGTCCGTCATATTAGTCGCCATCTTGAAACTATTTACTGTGAAATTGCCAAAAACTATACAGTTGTCACAAATGTTAAGATGCATCTGTGTGCCTAATATCGTTCAAATAGAACAATCTTTTGGCCAGTTATCGTTAGAAAAACACACACTTTTAATATCTTAAGTCTCTGAAATGAAGAACTTACTCTGACGCTCTTTCAATAATTCTATCAAAAAACGTTAAAGGTCAATTTTTTCCGGGATATTGACAAAAAAAAAATATTCTCCCGTTGAAATAGAAACCGAAACGTTAACAAACATCTGCTGAACACTATAAATATGTGTATTAATTAATTCATAAAATTAGATATAATGTGATTTAAATTCTGTGTCACTTGTATGTGACAACGTTTTGTTCGAGTTGTTGAAACGATTTTTATTTTCTGTTATATGCGTATAGTATATATAAAAACATAATAAAAAGAAAGTGTAGTGGTGACGCGTTAATTTGATATTGAGGTTTTTATAGATTTACACGTTTTGAGGTTCTTTGAGTCAAATAAAGTGTTTTTTTAGAAAATGTCTGTCGCCTGTTGATTTTTCAGTCGAGTATAGTCTAAAGTCTAAATTAACTCACCGATTTTGATAAAATTTCGGCTTACTTAATTATACCCCAGAGCGAAATCGAGAAATTCATTTTAGGTTTTAATTTGGAGGCACTATCCACTAAGAACTCTAAAAAAATTGTGGAAATAAAATATTTCTCAAAAACGGATCCAACGATTTTGAATTAAAAAACATCTAAAATATAGCCCATTTAAATAGGAATCATCATATAAATATTTTTCTTGATAGATTTTTTGATTATTTTCTCAAACTGAACATCGAATCATCATAGCCAGCTGTTTCTACTCAATTTAGTTTCAAAACGTCTAAATATAAACATAATTTTATCAACATTTACTACTCCGTGTGTCTGTCTGTCTGTGACTTTGCCTCGCATAACTATAACTCCCACATTTTTTAAGCCAGAGAGTTGAAACAATCGACACCAGAAATACATAATATGTTGTAGTTTAAGGTTCCAAAATAATCGGAACGTGGCTTAAATATTTACTGCAAATTCACAAACAAGTGAAGTTTAATAAAAGTGTGTAAAAGCTTTAAATTTTCTCTGGAAGGAAATGTGTCTGCACATTTGCTATATTTCTTTTGAACTAATAACGTTTTTATTGATAATACTATTTTTAAGTTACTATTTGTATTATCAGCAGAACGTTTAAGTTTTTGACCTCCCTGAAGGAGTTTTATTGCATATTCCTTAAATTTCAAATTGATTTATTACTATAACTGAATTTCCATAGTAATTTCAAAATTTTGCCGTTTTTTGTGAAAGTAAACGTCAGAGTTTGATTTCGTATTCGACTTGAATTAAGGTTAGGTATCTAGCTGGCCTGCATGCACAATCAATGCATGTCAGGTACAATTTGATACCCCCTTTTTCCACCTTTGAGCGGCTCACGGTTAATAGTATTGATCAACCAAGATATTACAATATTATTGACAAACCACATTAATATTGCAATACCGTACACAATCCCATATTATTTCACCCACCATTTACCGTTAATCGAACGTTTGGATCCACAAAATGGTTCTTCATTGCCTCGAGATGCTGTGTGAGAGTTTCATGGTGTTACTTTTTATTGTTATTTGCCATGAAAACAGGATAAGCATGCGTAGCCATACACTATTTTGTAAATTCAATCGTTTGACCAACCGTAAAGGGTGGTTTAAAGAATGGATTACAAGAAGGGAGCATTACTCACACGTTAGCTCATTTACCGAGTAGTGAAAACGAATATTACAATTATTTTCGAATGGGCATTCCATGCATTTAATAACGTCAAAGAAATGCATGAACCTTTTTTAAGACGCCAAGACACAATATGAGAACAGCTGTTCCCTTAGTTCATAAATTAGCAGCTACTCTACGGTAATTGGCCATAGGTTGGAACCTATGGCCTACCTCAAGCCTGATTGCCACCAAGAAAAAATCGGTCAGAGACGACTCAGACAAACTTTCTCATATGCGAGTTCATAATTACTTGGCCCAAAGTTTTCCATTTATTAGTATTCGTTGGTACATTTAGTTATAATTGAACATTTTATCAAAATATATCATAAAAATAACTTTTCCACTGTGGGGAATCGAACCCGGCCTCTCTCCCTCCAAATTTAAAGCTATTTTCTCAGAAACTAGATTTTTCCCGGGAAAAAGGCTTATATCGTTAGATTCGTATTAAAATGGACTAAATTTAAGAATATTTTAATCAAAATCGTCAGAAGCGATTTCGAGAAATAATTTATTTTCACGTTTTTTCGGAGTTTTTGGGGGGTTGCGCCCCCAATTTTGGAGCTAAAATTCATTTCACGATTTCGCCTCGGGGTATGAATTTTCTGAACATGTATGTTAAATTTCGTCAAAATCGGCCCAGTAGTTTAGGCTCCGCAGCCGTCTGCACTGACAGACGACAGACGACAGACAGACCACTTTTTGAACTCAGGTGATCTTAAAACGTAAAAATCCATCAAAATTGAATTTCCGCGCCGTCACAATACTTTCTCTTTATATGGGAAAGTAAAAAACCTTAATTTCAATTAAGCACTGAATAAAGTATTAACGTACGACCGCACATCGTCAGTATCCTACCCATTTTCCTAGATTGATGTTTGGATTTTTTAAAAGAAATAAAAATGTCATCATCAACTCCAACCCGACCGTACACTATACTCACTATTAATAGTATTGTCAATATTTTTCGGTATTGGCAATACTATTGACCTTGTGCGGGCCGCTTTAAATGTCAATTTTACTTTATATTCTTGAAAATCAAAACAACACATACTTTTTTAAGTAACATCCAAATTTAAGAGGGGGGTGGGCTTACTTATAAAAAGTAATAAGTAAACTTAATAAAGTAGAAATAAAATAATAAAAATATATATTAAAATTAGAGTGTTGGAGGCTGCGGTTCCCCAAGGTTTCCTTCTGTCACAAAAAATTCATCCGCTTCCAAATAATTTTTTTTTATCTAGACCTTGATTTTTTTCTCCTCAATCTCTGGTAACTTTTTTTATACAAATAATTCAATTTAAGGCGTAGGTTTTTTGATTTTTTTTTTCCATTATGTTAGGTTAACCTTTTGAAGTAGGAATATATATATATATATATATATATATATATATATATATATATATATATATATATATATATATATATATATATATATATATATATATACAATATGTCCACGGATGGAGTTGCCTATATACACGTAAATTCCAAAAAAATTCAATATTCGAAGAAAAGTCACTCTTCATAAAATCTCCTGCTTGTTCTTAAATGAAGATTTATAGAATTACATTTTGTTCAAAATGTACCCTGTACCCAGAGAGTACAATTTTCTAAAATTGTACAAGAGGAAACCAGTCCAAATTTTGACTATTCAAGAAAAAGTATTCTTTATCATTTCTTTTAGATACTATACCAAATTTATTTTTTGCATAAAAATGTCGATAATCAAATTTCAAACCCAATTAAACCCCCCCCACCATTTTTAAAAAGTCAAATTTGTCTGAATCATGAGGGGTCGATTTAAGAATCTCCATTGAGTGCATTAAAAGTTGTATTACTGCTTTGTTTTGATAAAAACAACATGAAAGCTATCAAAGAGTAAATTATTTAGAAAAATACTTTCATGCTTAAAAATTAGTTTTCTTATTATTATTTAAATAAATAATATTTAAATAATAAATAAAATTTTCTCTACACAACTTTTAATGCACTCAATGAGATCTTTAAATCGACCCCTCATGTATTAGAATCAGACAAACTTTTACTTTTTATAAATGGCAGGGGGGGGGGGGGGGATTTTGAAATTTGTTGATTTTCGGCATTTTTATAAAGAAATTTAGAATAATATCTAAAAGAAATGATAAAGAATACTTTCTTCTAGAATAGTCAAATTTCGACCTATTTCCATTTGTACGATTTTAGGAAATTGTACTTTCTGGGATAGGGTAAATTTTGAACAAAAAGTAATACTATAAATCTTCATTTAAGAACAAGGAGAAGAATTTATGAAGAGTGACTTTTCTTCCAAATAGTACATTACGCGTCTAGTGCGGAAAGTAGCATCTTGCATGCGAGTGTGGAGTTTGCACCCGAGCGACAGCGAAGATAGTAAAACCATACGAGCAAAGCAAAATTCAGTTTTCGCACGAGTTGCGTACCGTACTTTATCTACGATTGAGGATTTTAATAATAAATACAGAAAATTTTTTTAATAAACTTCCTGTATGTAAGTTTGTATTTTTCTTTTGATTAAGATGACATTAATTCACTAGTTGTATTTTGTTCCGAATTAATTATTTCGGGAGGCGTATTATTCTCCTCATTTTCGTCATAATCACTTAAATCACTCATTGTTTTTCACTAAAAACTCAATATAAACAGTTACTTTAATTAAACAAACAACAAATTAAATTTAAAGTTATATGTAGTTAAACAGCAGTTAAATGTAAACAAACTCACTAATCGTGCGTTAAGGTGAAGTATTCCTCTTTCTTTCCGCACTAGGGCGGAAAAAAAAGAATTCTTCACCTTATCGCACGATTAAGAAACTTGCATGCGCAATGAATGCAGCTACGAAAAGAATCACTTTCCACGCATCTAAACAGAGATATAATGCTTATATTTCGTATCAATCGTAGATAAATTGATTTCTTTTTTTTTTTTAATTTACACGTATAAGCAACTCCATCCATGGACATACTGTGTATACACACATATATTATATATATATATATATATATATATATATATATATATATATATATATATATATATATATATATATATATATATATATATATATATATATATATATATATATATATATATATATATATATATATATATATATATATATATGTATATATATATATATTTATTAATTGTAGAATTGTCTCTAACTATAGATATTTCCCGGTATGTGTAGTTTTGATATAGTGACGCTCAAAGATGAAGCATGGGATTTATCATCAAAACTCGTTCGTACACATTGCTAGAAAGGGAAGTTACAGAAAGGGGATTACCGCATTTCAAATGTGTGTCCTTCTGAAAGTTTTTCCTTTGGTATTCTTGGGCAATTGATTTGTTTTTATTACTAAGTTAGTTATTTTTAGAACTTTTTCTTTTAAGTAAGGGATTTGAATATGTTAAATATTCAATCAGTCATGAATACACGCGTAATATTTTAGATATAATCAATTGATAGAAGGCATGAAATATTATAACAATAAGTACAATTAACCTTTTAAGTACGACTTTACTAGGAACTAAATAAAATAATTTAAATAATTAATAATAGCTAAAAGCATTGAATGAATCAAGTGGGAAGCTTTAAAATGTTGATTGTTTTCATGTTGTTTTGTTCGGTATTGGACAGGATTGTCCATGCGTGGAGGGGTAGTAGATCCATGAGGGAAGACCCAGGGGGAGGGTGGGGGTGCCTACCTATATTAGCTATGGAAGGGGTGGCCGCTCGCTTAGTTAAACACTCAACCAGTAGGTAGCAGCGTGTCACTTCACTGTACAAAGTACTCAAGTATCCTTCCGCGAAGTAATTATCCTTTAGCGCGAGAAAAAGTTGATCGAAACCGAGGTATTTTAAATTTTTTTTTACTGAAATTTTTAAGTTTACTTTCAGTTTGGTGAGAACAGATCAATCCGTATAAAAATAAGAAACGAATTATTTATACGGTTCGGATTTAATAAAATTGATAAGTACTTAACCGAACGAAAGAGAACTTTTTTTTCCGTTAAAAAAAAAATCGGTTTATATTTTTTTCGAAGTATATTAAAGTGATATTTTTTTTCGTGGTATTTTTATTTTTTCGGTAGTATTTATTTTTATTTTAAATTTATATCGTTAATCACGGGCTACCATGACGACATCTCCACAATCGGAGGAGAGGAGAACTGTCGACGATAGGAATCAACAGTCGGCAGATGAAAATCCTGTCGATCTCAAGAATTCTCAAGAAAATCCGACCGGAGAAGTGAATCAAAATGACGAAGAAAATCGTGAAACTACTGTGGAAACTAATGATTGTGATGTAAATGTTGTTCAAGACGATCGAAAGGATGATGCGGAAAACGATCATATGCCAAATAACATCAATGAAAGTCAAATAAACAATATTGAATGTCAACAGACACAAAATCAACCACAGGAGAATCAAATGAATAATAGTGAATGTCAACAGACAGAAACTCAACTACAAGAAAATCAAATGAACAATACTGAATGTCATCAGACGCAAAATCAAAATGTGAACAATAACGGATCTGGTGATAAAGATAATGAAACTAATCAAGAGGACAAACAAGCTAAAGATAGTCAAAATCAAAACAACGAGAATCACAATAGAAATCATCCCGGAAAATCGCCTAGAGCGAACCGGAAGATTTCGAAAGAGGAGAAAAACGACAAAGATTGGTTACAACCTCCTCCTCAGTTCACGGCCATAACCGAAGATAAACCTCCGATGGACTTCGACGACTTGTTGCCGTACGTTGGTGAATTCGGACTCTATCAGAAGATCCTCTTTCTCATGATGATACCGTTCCTGTGGTGCGTTGCTTTCGTGTATTTCGGACAGATCTTCTTCACCATGGTGCCGGAATTACATTGGTGCAAGGTCGAAGCTTTGAAGAGTCTTCCCCAAGAAATCAGGTTAGTTATCGATATTTTCAACATTTGTCTTCTTTTGTTTTCTATTTTTTACTGTATTGGAAAAATCCAGCTTGTCGTGCATTTACTTAGTTATTAATAATAATAGATTAGGGACTGGCGTAGCCCTGTGACGTACTCGATACACACAGACAGAAATCCGTTTCAGACATCCGGGAACAGTTTTTGGTTCCGTTTCTGTTTGTCGATCTGTCGCTCTTTTTCGAATTTTTGCGAACCAACATATCTTAAAAACTAATCGTCTGATTTTATTGAAATTTGGATGGTAGGTCATAATTAGCCCATTGTTGACCCCGCATTCAACCTTCTGTGCTCATTTGTTTCTCTTCCACATGTGCACAAACATATTTATACCTATACCTAGGGTTACCATAATTTATCATGGCCAGATCCGGACAGAGGGAACTCCGGGGGAGGGAAAATTACAATATATATATATGTTTTTGTGAAATTTGGAAAATAAATAAGTTGCAAATATATAATAACGTTATATATTTATTAATATATTATTTGTTAATATTTATTTATTAATATCATATTCAACTTTTGCTAGTCTCTGCTGGGTCCATCAGGGATGGGTTCTTCAGTAGTTTTTGCTTCATACTTTTCAGATGAACTAATTTTCCTTAGAAAAAACTTGTCATTTTTGATTTTGTCGTGGAATTCTGAGCATGTCATAAAAGAATTTGCTTTTATATTAAGAAGCTCTTTTACACTGACAGAGGTAATCTTTCTCTTTCAGGCGTCCAAATAAACCCCATCATCGCTTTTGCTGCATTTTCCGTTCATCTTAGTAAAATCTGGACATTTCTCAAATCCGGACGCAAAACCGGACAGATGTTTCAAATCCGGACTGTCCGGACGAATGGTAACCCTACTATACCTATCTTCAAAAGTACTTATCTGATTTTTATGAAATTTTGATGGTTCGTCGAAAGTTGCCCGCAGATAGCCTCAGATTAATTTCAACCGGCTGTGCTCCTTAAATTTTGCTAAATCGATACTTAATAAAAAAATAATGTAACAAATCAGAACAATTTTGACAGATTTAAAAAACGGAGGAAAAGTTATATAAATTGATAATAATACGTTTTAAAAGCATGAAATCAATAAATTTTACGAAATAGGACGCGAGGAACCTATGTGCCCCAATGATTGGCAGAGTATTTTTAATTATACTTCTTTGTCAATTTCAATTTTGCTTCCAAACTTACCGAATGTAACGAAAACATTGCAATCATTCTAAAAAAAAAAAAAAGTTTTATAAAATTTTGGTGTCTGTCTGTCATAGTGTAGTTAAAAAGTTTTCAAACCACAACATATCTTAAAAACCACTTATCCTATTTTTACGAAATTTAGATGGTAGTTCATAATAAGTCATTGTCCCCCCGCCCCTATATATATATATATATATATATATATATACATATATATATATATATATATATATATATATATATATATATATATTATATACATATATATATATATATATATATATATATATATATATATATATATATATATATTATGTGTGTGTATAAGACTTTACGTCATGGTTGTACAAAACGAGGTCATACTTTTTAATTATAATTAGTATAGTCTTAAAATAATATTTTAGCAAGTATTATTATAGAAGTCATTTAGCAAGTAGTCTATTTTTATTTTTTAATCTAACACTTTGCACCCTATCTGGATTTGCACAAACGGTTTTTTATTAACATCTATATCTTTAAAAAGTACTCATCCGACTTTGAAGAAATTTGAAAGGTTTGTCAAATAGGAGCTTACGAATAGTCTCATATTCCTTTCGATCGTTTGTGTTCATTTAATCTATATAAATAATATTGAATAAAAATAAGTGTGAACCAACTGAGATTCGAAACGAGTCCAAACGACGCTCTTTTCACAGCTCCTCACTTTCAATTCCCATATTCCCATCTGACCACTCATCCAATAATATGACCTAAGGAAGCTAGGTGCCACACTTATTGTTCTTAAAATTCCCTTTTTATTCTGCAGCTGCTTATCCATCTCTATATTTGTATTGTAATATCTATCTTCTTTTTACGCCACCATGTATCAATCTAGTAAACTATATTTCTTCCGGAAAAAAACAAAAAATTAATACCGAGTTATTGCTATTTTAATAGACTACAGATAACCAATATTTTCTAATCAGAATTGTCGAAACTATTTTTTGAGTATAATTTATTATTGTGAATAAAGTATTATCCCAGTTTTTTTTTTTTTTTTTTTTTTTTTTTTTTTTAAGAGTTGAAATTAATTTCTCTCTCTTTTTTTCTTTTTTTTAAATTACTTATTATACCATCTTATACACCATAATACCAGCCTCTCCTTAATACAACCACTCCATGATTCTGCATAATAAACTATAGACAAACAAACTGTATCAGTAAAAAATAGTCTGCCAATTATAGTGTGGCACATATCTTCCTCGCGTTCTATTTTCTATAATTTAAAGATTTTATGCTGTTAAAAGCTATTATTGTCAAATTTATTTAATCATTTATCCCCCCGTTTTTTAAAAAACTGTCAATATGGATTTGATATTTTACATTCTTTTTTTATACAATTTAAGGAGCGCAGACGGTTGAAATTAATCTGGGGTCATCTTTAGGCTGCTTTCGACAAACCATCCAAATTTCATAAAAAACAGTTAACTGCTTTTGATTATAAAGTGTAAATATAAATTATATGTATATGTTTGTGCGCATGTGAAAGAGAATCAAATGGGCGCATAAGGTTGAAACTTATATGGACCAACAATGGGCAAATTATGACCTACCATCCAAATTTCAATCAAATCAGATGCATAGTTCTTAAGATATGTTTGTTCGTAAAAATTGAGCGACAGGCAGACGCGGAACCGAAAATGTTCCCTGATGTCTGAAACGGATTTCTGTCGTGGAATTTTTAAATCAGAGATCTATAAAATTTTCGTTATTCGGAACGATCACATAGCTTCCGTTACGGTGTATAAGCTCGGAAGCAAAATTACAACTGTAGATTGAAAAATGTATCAATTTAGCTTGAAATCTAATTGACTTGCTAGATAATACCCGTGTTTCGCTGTTAACATCACATTAAATAAATTCGTTTTATATTACCTTAATATGAATGTGTAGATAAAGAAAAAAATGTAAATTGCATTTGATATAATATTTTCTTTCTAACAATAGCCGAATAATTAGGCTCTTTTGTTATAGTTTCTTTTACCCGATGATTGAATTGTGTTAACCGGAGTAAAATGTTTCAGGTTTAAATTTACATTCAACTGTTGTTAAGAAATTTACCATTTGCAGTTTTGTAAAGAAGCATGCATATCTATACACACACACACACACAAATATATATATATATATATATATATATATATATATATATATATATATATATATATATATATATATATATATATATGTATATAAGCCTATACGTCATGGATGTACAAGACGAGGTCATATAAATCATTCTATGTACAATTCAATTTGGGATCAATAAAATAGAGAATAAATAATTAGTATAGTCTTAAAATAATATTTTTAACAAGCGTTATTATAGAATTCATTTAGCAAGTAGTCTATTTTTATTTTTTTTGTAATTTTATTTAGATGACTAATGATGGCATAAACAAACAACAATATTTGTTAGCCAAAGTACTATTATGTAAGTTGTTTTGACTGGGTATTTTTTTGTCATTAGTACTTAGTAAGACTTACTAATCGTATAAGTACGTCTTTTAATTAGAATAATTATGTTTACTGTTTGTTAAATTATTATTAGCAGTATTTTGTTTAATTTCTTGCAATTTATTGTTTAATTGTTGATGTATTTATAAATTAAAATTTCCAAAAAGTATTAGGAATTGGTATACAAATAGATATTTATGCTGCGGGTATTTATTTTTTTTTATTCTGTCATTAGTACTAAGTATGTCTTTTAATTATTTTTTAATTTCTTGCTTTTTAAAAGAAGAATGTGAGATGCACTTAATATTAGTTTTTAATTTTGCTTTTGTTATTATTTCTGTTGCTGTCATTAGTATTAAGTTACATACCTTGTTTATGTTTATTTTGTATTTTTAATTATGTTTTATTTTTAAGGCAATTTAAAATCCACAAAATTAGTAAAACAAACGTAACATTATAACTAAAAATTATAAGATTTTTCAGAAAAGTAAAAAGGAAAGTAAGAATATTATTAAAACTAACAATAAAAATTATAAGTGCATACTGCATACTAGAACATTAAAAGTACAGCCACGAATATTATTACTTAAGTAAGACTTAAAACATACTGAGAGATTATTAGTAAAACATACATTACGATTATAACTAAAAACTATAAGAATAAGAGTATAAATGACTGTCCGCATTATTAGTAAAACAGACAATAAGATTATAGGTAAAAGCTAAAGCTATTCGAATAAAAGTATTACAGACTGTGAGATTATTAGTAAAACAGACAGTACAATTAAAAATAAAAACCTTAAAGATGTAAAGATTACATCTACAAGAAACAAAAAAAGTATTTTCAGATACTTAAACAGTTACAGAACATTATCAAGAACTTGAATATGATTATAAGTAAAACAGACTTTAAGCTAATATTATTAAGTACTATATATAGAGAATGAATAGATGTTAAGATCTCATTACAGGCATGAGTTCTTTGAAGACCTACTTTTAACGAATAGAGGGGAATTCTGGGATATTTTATAAATGACAATATCTTCATAATCGTTCGCCTTTGGCACTAAGATTGGCAAGTATATATTTTAAAAATCAGTCCGGCACGACTTAGACTAACTTTCTCATATAATCTCGGTCCCAGAACCGGAAAATTGGAAACTTTTTGTTTTCGTTTTTCAACAATATTTAGATTATTTTCATCAATATCTCGGAAACTAGATTTTTCCCCGGAAAACAGCTTATTTCGTTAGATTCGTATTTAAATGGACAACATTTTAGAATTGTTTAATCAAAATCGTCGAAACCGTTTTCAAGAAATATTTTTTTTTTTCAGAATTTTTGTTGGTTGTGCCCCCAAATTTGGAGCTAAAATTCATTTCTCAATTTCGCCACGGGCTATGATTTTTCTAAACATGTTTGCCAAATTTCGACATAATCAGCCTAGTAATTTTTGCTCCAGGCGTCTGTAAAGACGGCAAACAGACATTTTTTAAATGCCACTTTTTTAGACTTAAGGGACTTCAAAACGTGTAAATCCATCAAAATCTCAAACCACGCCATCACAATACTTTCTCTTTATATGAGAAAGTACACGAAAACTTGGATAAGAATGATTCTGACAATGAATTGGAATCGTTGGGATTCACACAATCACGCGATTGGGTCCGGATAATCCGGTTTAACATTTGTGAATGGAAACCTTTTGTAATAATTTAAAATTGATTTATTAATAGACATCTGATTCATATATTTTTTTAATTTTATATATATTTTTTTTTATTATTTTTTTAATAAGAAAAAAAAGTGAATATTTGAATATAGCTAGAATTAAAGTAGGTGACGAAGTGACTTCCTGGCTGGGTGAACCCAGAATCGTTTATGTCCCGCACCTTTAAACTTATCCAGGATTTTCCTTATAACAAATCGCAACGCTGACTCATTAAGTATGAATCTTACCCAAACCGGTTTTACGCTTAAAATAATTGCCTAATTATATGTTTTTTTTTTTAAACTTTTAAATATTATTTCAATAGATTCAAAACTTTTTGATTGATCGGTTTATGTGTTCCAATATTAAACGTTTATTGTTTAACGAATTAAAAGATATATACTATAAAGTAATGTTGGATTATAGCTTCCTCACATATCCAAACACGTAATTTTTCGACGTTATATGATTTTACAACCTATTAAGGCACGGTCACACAGGAAGCGGACTGTCCGCGGCGGACAAGTATTTGGTCCGCGACGGACTCTATGAACTGTATAATTGCATGAAACTAGTCAAACATAATGTGACTGTCCGCGGCGGACCTTGTAGTGTATAATATTGCATTAAACTGGTCAAACAGAAGACGACTGTCTGCGGCGGACAGTTGAAGTTGTAATTTTTCACTGAGTTCGCGGCGGACTAGAAGAAACATGGATTTCTCAGGAGTGCGTTTTTCTGTGTGATATGCGTCCCCCGTACTATATTTTTTTTTTCTTTCTTCTTCTTGTCTTCTCTGTATTGATATTTTAGGTTGTAAGAGAGTATGTAACTTCTAAAATTGTTTTTTTCAGACATTCGAAAATATGAGAAAAAACAGTGGTCAAATGAAGGAATGAATTGTTTTTATTTCACCATAGTAAATATATTACATTATATTTTTAATTACATTATTTACACACACACATAAATATAATCTGTGTTTGTGTTGCATACATAAAAATATTATATGAAGATAAAAAATAAATTATAATAATGATATGTGCGTAAGGGATGGCGAGGACCCTCAGTAGAGAAAATAAAACTCTAGACCGCTAATGTTTTTAATAAATATGTAGATAGATACATCAGTGTAGGAGTAGGGAGTAAGTCATAGTATTAATATAGTTAAAGCGTTTTTATAATTTAAATACTTGTTTTATTGTTGTTTTTTTTTATTATTAAATCGAAGTAGATAGGTATAATTTTAGTTTGCGATTCAATGTGTGAAATAGTATGATATTTTTTAGACAGTGCGGAAGTTGGTAGTAATGTTTTGATACTTGGTACGTAGCGAGTCTTTGTTTTTTAATCTTTTTAAACGCGTTAAATAATTATAGTAAATTGCGTTTTTACCTTTTTTAAAAAATTGCAATAAAACTGCTTTCTTAAATATAAGATTTATCGGCAGCACAGTAATATCTTTTGTACACATTTCAAATGGGTAACGACGTGCCTTTTTAAGATTATTTTGATTATTCCTTTCTTAACTGTGACTATGGTTACTGATTACAAAGTAGTATCGGCAGCGCTTCCCCATGCGATAATACAACAACAAAAAAACATATAAATAAACTCTATTCATAGCTGATATGCTGATGTAAAACAAAAAGAACAAGAGTTGAACAAATCCCGTTTTACTTTGTCCACATACTGCTTGATTACACCAGTCCGCGGCGGACAGTCCGCTTTCTGTGTGACCGACCGAACTGATTCCTTCTGTTTGACCAGGATAATGCAAAATAACAGCCCACAGAGTCCGCCGCAGTCATTATTTATTTAATTGTTTTCCCCCTTTTTTTAAATCTTTCAAAATTGTTTGGTACCCACCAATAAGTGGGTAAACAAGTAAATGAGGTGCCTAGGGATAAAAATTTAATTTGTTACCCCTCCTGTATTTGTTTCCCACTTATAATGAATTCCTTTCTCTAAATAAATATTAAGGCAAAGACATATTTTGGATTTCACTACTCATGCAGTGGCGAACCCATACGCTATTATATTAACTAATATATCCTGTACATGCATATATAATAACATTATGCAATACAATTAATTATGCTAATTTTATCTATTGTAATATATGAACTTAAATGCTTTACTGTCCGAATCCTTGTTAGGTAATATTAAATGCATTTCATTTCGATTCATTATACATTGAATAATGTATAATCAGTATTTTTTTCAGGTGTTTAGTTATTAATTGATTATATTTACAAATAGTTTTAATACTGCATGTTCCTAATTAAAGAAAATTTAACTTTGAAAAATATATACATTTATTTTAACATTGTAATATAAATATTATACAAGGACTTTATAATAAATTTAAGACAAATGCAAATAATATTATTATATATATATTTGTTTTGTATAAATATTTATGTAATACCATTGTATATATTTGTGTTTACACAAATGCATAGGGGGAGGCAAACTTACAGTTGCAAATTTTGTGCCATGTAGATACGATGTGTCCGATTTTGAACCGGTTTCAAGTTGTCTTTAAAATTGGTTGGCAAATTTTTCTCACTAAATTATTTCCTGTGAAAAAATTGTATGGGTGGAGAATCGAAACCCGTACGATCGGGGTTAGATCCCCCGATGGATAGATATAGTTTTATTGTATATTTAGCGTAATTGTAATCTTAAGATCACATTTTGAGTAAGGGTCAAATTTTTTAGTCAAATACTAAGGTATGTGGTTCGATTCCCGGATGTTTAGGATTATTTTTGTGCATATGTTGGATGATATTTCATAAAATTGTAATCTTTAGTACATATAAGTTAGAATTAATATCTAAATGTTCCTCTCAATTCCTTGCATTATTGCTTGCTTGTGGTTCACATTTAAAACGATGTATTCATCCGTCAAAGCATGAGAAAATCCAACAAGAAATATAAACAATCATCCGTTGAACAATTTTTAAATATGTTTAATAATAAATAAATGGGGTATTACTAGATTTAATTTTAGTATCTCAATGTATATGATAACGTTATATCCGATTTTAAGACTGATTTTTGGTAGATATTAGCAGTCTGTTCGTATTTGCAGATGTGTTGATTCCGTCCGCTTTCAAATCTTAAACTTTTTCTTCATATTTAAAAAAAAAACTGGCTAAAAATATAAATGTATGAATATAGGTGTTTGTAGTGCGGCGAAATGAATTAGAAATTTTATGAATGAGTGGCCTAACAGCGTGTTTAGTTAGCGAAGCGTCAGCTGACAGCTTTCACCGTATTATAACTTTTTTTTATAAGATTCTCTTCTTCATCTTGCTACGGTTGCTTATATACCTATTAATATCTATACAAGTCACCCAGAAAAGAAATTAATATGTCTCCAATAAATCT
Source organism: Gerris lacustris (assembly GCA_951217055.1). NCBI lineage: Eukaryota > Metazoa > Arthropoda > Insecta > Hemiptera > Gerridae > Gerris > Gerris lacustris. Next base: position 24,679,672 of record OX578281.1, read on the forward strand.
TATTTTATTTTTTCTTATATTTTTTTTTTTTTAAATAGTCTATTAATTAGTGTGGCACATTGCTTTCTCGTATACAATTATTGGATGAATAGTCACATGAGATTTGGATTCTTTCGATTCTCAGCGGGGTCAAATTTGTTTCTAAACAGTATTAAATTTTCACATTCGCTTAAAATAAATATGAGATTAATTTGGGAAGAGGTTTTTTAAATTTATCCATTTGCAGCTCAGTTATTTTTAACTGAGCTGCACGCAGAAATTTACTATACCATGTGAATTGAGACCAGGGTAGTACTAGGTATTACTAGGACACTAGTGGATCTATAGAGTGTGAATTCGCGGGGTCTCGTATATTTTAGTGGTTCAAAAATCAGTCTTGCTTTGAGTCACTTGCGTCCAATGTGTGCTTGGTTTAAAAATAAAACAATGCAGGAGCTACTTTCGACAAACGATCAATCATTTATGAATACTTTTAAAGATGTCGTTGTTAAAAAAAGAATAGCAAGTTTGAGCACATGTGGAAGGACGCAAAGGGTGCAGAATATTAAAATTAACATGGGACCAAGAATAAGGGTAATTTTGACCTACCATTTAAATTTCATTAAAATTGGACGAGTAATTTTTAAGATACGGTGGTTTGAGGAATAGTCGAACGACAGACTAACCAACAGTCAGACTCTAGACCGAAAATTTTCCCTGATATCTGAAGAAATTTTGAAAGAAATTTTTCAATTTGGAGACGTGAACAATTTAGTTCTTCGGAACGATCACAATGCTTCCGCTAAGACCTTTGGTAGACTCGAAAGTAAAATTATGAATATATTTTTGCCCTTCACACTTTAACTTTTGTATCTAAAAAACGTGTTTAAACTGCGGTATATTATAATATTAGAATCATTTATCCATTACCAACAATTAAAAAAGAAAATCATAAAACCGAAATTTGAGAAAAATTAAACATATTTTGTATTTCCATTCATTCTTCATACAAAAAAACCCATAATTGAATATTATACAATCTAATTAAGTTTTGATTTATTATTTATTAAAAATATTCAAGTTCAAAATGTTAATTAGTTTAAAGGTTTCTGGTTTCTTTACACGTTCATTGTTTTCCCTATTCATAATCTTATTTTCCGCTTCAGTTTTTTTTTAAATGCACTTCTCAGTGTTAAATTAAATACATATTAATCTATACATATTCGGCGTATAACACAGACACACACATGTATATATACATATGGGGGAAAAAAATACAATCGTTAAATCATTATATGAATACATTGATGTATATCTGATAATACTCGTATTTTCACGTGGTATTGAAAAATTAACATATTTTATAATATATATATATATATATATATATATATATATATATATATATATATATATATATATATATATATATATATATATACAATGGATAATTGGACAGGTCAAAATCAAAACAAAACAACAACAAATATATAAGGTTTTTTTTATAACATTGATATTGAAAAATATCGAAATTATTAATTAGACTGTGGGTAACCTTAATGAAAGAAAAAAACGTTATTGGACACTGTTTTTATAAAGTAGTAAGTATATCAAGTTGACCTTTAATATTGTTTTTTTCTCATATACAAATTATATATAATATGTAGAGCGAGAATGTATTGTGATACAAATTTTAATATGTAGTGAATTTCGTTTAATTTTTTACACCTTTAAAAGTTCTCCTAGTTGCTGTTTGTGTAGATTCATAGAAAAAAACAAGTGAACTGAACAACTACTCCCCTGTAAAAACATGTAATCAAGTTAAGTAATATTGTTGAGTCTATATTAGTAATTATGCATTATAAGAAGTAATCATGAACATATATATATATATATATATATATATATATATATATATATATATATATATATATTACTGCGGAAGACCTTATTCTGCAGTTAGTGATATTGCGGTAGTATACATACATATTCGTTACCGTAGAAGTACCCTTATTGTGGTTGAGGTAGTCCTCATTCGGAGGAATCCTTTACCATAAACATAGTTTTATTGTGGTAGTTCTCATTCTGTAGTATCGTTAATATCGTTTGAAGTAGCAATATTTTGTTATTGTGGAAGTCCTTATTCTGCTGTATCCTTAACGTAACAATTTTTAAAATCGTGGCAGTCCTCATTCAGAAATATCCTTTATATTTACCGTGGAAATGGAAGTATTAAAAACATTGAGTACGACCAAATATAATCTTAAATGTATCCAATACGGGCAGCTAAAACATTTTTATCTACCATTTCTTTCCCTTCTTTTTATTTATTAAATATCTACTAAAGATGGTATTAATAACTCATAGAAAACAGTGGCTTTTTACATATGGAAACGTATTCTTCATAATAAAACTTAAAAGTTCAAAAATAGTTATACAGAGTAGTGACCACAAGTAGGTATTGAGTATTGTTACTTTATAGAGAGAAAAGCTCAAACAGTGTTTAAAATGAAATAATTAAGAAGAAATGCATTTACGGACAATTAATTCAATAAGTTGTGTGGACTGAATCAATATCTAAATATGCATTAAATTATTTTAAAAAACCAACTTAAATATATATATATATATATATATATATATATATATATATATATATATATATATATATAAATCCATTCATGTTTAAACTTTTAAGTTGTGAAAGACATTAGAACCATGTGAAAGATATTTTGTTTTTTTTTCCTGAAACGTGAGTAAATCTAGATTGATTTTTCCTTTTTATTGATACTCGCTTTACTCATATTTTATTACAAATAAAAACACACTTATATAATTGCGTAATTATACGGCTTGGTATCGTTACTAATGATCAATTTAAATTCTTAATTGACAGATACAATAATAGCTTCTGTAGAAAATAAATAAATAACAGACTTAACTAATACGTGTACACTCAGTCCACATCAATCACTCCATACATTACTTAAAATGTGTTTTTTGCTAAGCATGTTTTGTCCTTTCTTTTTATGCTAATTTAAAAATAAAAAGGCTTAGTAAAATACAAACTGAACCGCAATGAGGTGTTAATGCTAATAGATGCAAATATTATGTAAAACGAAACGTTCTAAGTCAAAGATCACTTGCTAAAAAGGTTTTTTTTTAGACAGAAGCTATAAGATTAAAAAGAAAACAAAAAGCAATTGAAATCAATTACTGATAAGGAAATTGTATAAATCAATGAAATTAGATGCAAATGAAACTAATAAACTCTTTAATAAAAGAGGAAATTATAGTAAAAATTAATAATTATATTATCATTTGAAATCTAATAACGTTAAAATTGTTTTATAGATAAGGAATAAAACAATGTAAAATAGGCTGTTTAAAAACGAATTGCTCCTTTTCCTAATTTTGTGCTATTAAAGTAATTCAATTTAAAAAATCATTCAAGTTTTAGATATCCAGTTAGGTAACTTTTTTTTTTCTCAAATAATCTATTAATTTAATATTTTCATATATAAATTCAGTTCTACAATTTCTTATAAAAAGAATTAATTTTTCCGTCATAAAATAAAAATCCTTGGATACATTAGAAATTATTCCTCCCCGGCACAGAACCGAACCCGAACTCAACAATTGCAATTATCGTGAATAGTTCATTTAAATACCAAAATAATGATTTATTATTATATACTTTACTACTTAACGCTGTATATATTTAGACATTTTGTGCGAGATTTTCAGATCGTTTCTACTTTCTCATATAAAGAGAAAGTATTGTTTTGGCGCGAAAATTCGATTTTGAGATTTTGATGGATTTACACGTTTTGAGGTCCCCTGGGTCTAAAAAATGTTTTTTTTTAAAAAATGTCTGTCTGTCGTCTGTCATCTCTCTGTGCAGACGCCTGGAGCTTAAAGTATTGGGCCGATTTTGACGAAATTTGGCATACATGTTCAGAAAAATCATACCCCGAAGCGAAATCGAGAAATGAATTTTAGCTCTAAATTTGGGGGTGCTACCCCCTAAAAACTCTGAAAAAACGTGAAAAAAAAAATTATTTCTCGAAAGAGGTTCGGACGATTTTGATTATAAAAATTCTAAAATGTAGACCATTTAATTACGAATATAACGATGTAAACAGTTTTCCCGAGAAAAATCTAGTTCCTGAGAAAATACCTTTAAACACGGACAGAGAGAGGTTCGATTCCCCGCCGAGGAGAACTTATTTTTATGATAAATTTTGATGAAATGTTCAATAATAATTAAATGGACCTACGAAAACTAATAAATGAAAAAAACTAGGCTTAGTAATAAAATTATGAGCTCGTATATAAGAGAGTTTGTCTGAGTTGTCTCGGACCGACTTTTTACTTTTTTATTTAGATGGTACGATATGATAGTGTTGCTTTTTAAGATGTCTTAGGGGTGAAAAAGTTTTTTTTTTTTTAAATGCCAGCCGTCTGTGAGCAGATGCGTAAACCGATTCCAATAAACTTCGATATACATGTTCAGTAAAATCTTACCCCAAGGTGAAATTGAGAAAATAATTTTAACTCTAAATTTGTAGATACCCCCACAAATACACTAAAATTAATTATTAATCAAAGGCGATTCTGACAATTTTTGTTTAATAAATATATTTTCTTCTTTAGTTCTTTTATATATCATTTTAACCATATTAGTAATCCTCCCGAGGAAAAAGTCATGATAATTACGATACGAAAAAATATAAGAGGTCAGGTTCGATTCTCCGTCAGGGAGGCATTTATTTGGCAGTAAATTTTGATAAAATGCTCATAGTCCAGGAGATAGCGTGCAAAAAAGTGTCTGACTAACATCAAGCTAGAATTTTGTATACAAGTCAATCTTTTAGCGCCTTTTAAGAATATGTGGTCGGCTAAGTTCGTCTGCGGGACATAGCTTGGCAATAGGCGTTTGAAAAAAACAAACCGGTGGAGAGCGGCCATATCTCCCCATTTATGGTGGACAATGTGATTTTCATGATCCTGAGTACAGAATTAGTTAGTAGACCGAAAATCAAGTTGATGTTAGTTTGTCCCTTGACAGGTGACCACGTTGATTTTTAGTAATATTTGAATAACTAACCTACCAAGTGTGAAAATAACATCGACTTGATATTTGGTCTACTAACTAATTCTGTACTCAGGATCATGAAAATCACATTGTCCACCATAATTGGTGAGACATGGCCGCTCTCCACCGGTTTGTTTTTTTCAAACGCCTATTGCCAAGCTATGTCCCGCAGACGAACGTAGCCGACCACATATTCTTAAAAGGCGCTAAAAGATTGACTTGTATACAAAATTCTAGCTTGATGTTAGTCAGACACTTTTTTGCACGCTATCTCCTCGACTATCAATAACAATGTAATATTACCACTTGAACACGATCAACTAACAAATAGATAGCACTAGACGAAGTAATTATGTACTCGTGATTGGGAAAGTTTAGTGTGAGACCTATCGGAAAGATTATTTACATATTTTCAATAATAAATTAAATTAAATTGTATATTCTGGAATTTAAATGAATTATTCAAGATGATTGCATTGATGAATTCGGGTTCGATTCTCTGCTGGGGCGGAACATTTTATTATATTTTTATTGTAAATATAATAAAATGTTTTATGACCGAAAAATGAATTATTTTATGAGAAAGTTAAGTACGAGTAGTTATCGAACAGATTTTCGTATGCTTTATCTAATCCTTAAGACTCTACCGCCCTTTGAGGTTAGAAAAAACAGTAAAATGAAAATTTTATTGGTTCTAAACAAGATATCAAAAATCTAAGTACAGGCTTCATTCCTAATTTTAATTCTGCACAATTTGAGCCCTATTTCAACTTCCTATAATAAATAGTACAGGGGCCATTTGGCCATTTCAATACAACGATAAAACTCGTTGTATTGAAATAGTTGTAGTATTTATTGTAGTAGAGTAGAGAGTTGAAATAGGGCTCAAATTGTGCAGAATTAAAATTGGGAATGAAGCCTGTACTTAGATTTTTGATATCTTGTTTAGAACCAATAAAATTTTAATTTTACTGTTTTTTCTAACCTCAAAGGGCGGTAGAGCCTTAAGACTCTTAAGATAACCTTTTGTGGTTCAAAGGTCAACTTCGTTCAATTCTTGTAAGTTATCTCAAATAGAAGAGGTCTCTCTTTATACCCATATGTATATAATTATATGGGGTGTTCTTATATTTATTTGCATATAATTGATTCCAAACAACTACGTTTACTAGTATATAATTACCTTCCTGATCACTTTTTAATCTCCTTTCTAGTTATTTATGTTTGATGTTCTTTGTATATGTCTTTAGTCTCCTTTCTGGTTATTTACTTTAGAGTTCTCTTTATATTGTTATTAATCTCCTTATTGGTAATTTATTTATGAGTTCTCCTATATCGTTTTTAGTCTCCTTTATAGTTATTAATGTTAGATGTTTGTTTTTTTAGTCTCCTGCCTGGTTATTTATTGTAGATGTTCTCTTGATGTTTTTTTTAGTCTTCTTTCTAGTTATTAATGTTACCTGCTCTCTTTCTATTGTTTTTAATCTCCTTATTGGAAATTCATTTTGCGAAGATAATTAATGTAAGGGGAAGGATGGAACTAGTTATGTTTGATTAGTTTGACAAGACAAGTGCCGGTGCAGTAGGTTGAGGAATATATGACCGCCAAGGAGGCAGTAGAAAGTTCACGGTCAGCCGATGGCCACGCGAAGTGAGTAGTTGGCCCCGGTATAGCGGTCTGTTCTTATACCGGCCGTGTTCAGTCTCACTTTATCTCCTACTCGACGTGTAATCTCCCTCTCTAACTTGTTTGGACGAGTTGGTCCCACTACGGTACTGAGTCTGAACGTCTGACGGCACCAACAAGCTCGAATCACCTGTAAGGTCTTTACCTCATTTAACAGCCCGTTCACTCTATCTCTGTTCCACGCGCTGTTGTGTGCAAGAAAACCCAGAGATAACAGTCTTTTGTAAAATATCTCACGGCCAGGAAGGAAGGACTCTTAGCTCACTTGTTACACCTTCACCCCTCACTTACTTACCTGTCGCTAACCTACCTGTCGCTTGCCTGCCACATCAATTATAATAAACTACCTTCTCTTCTTCAAAAACACAAGTTTAACGTTGTTCCTCCTATTTTCTTTTGTTTATACTTACTTTCTCATATATACTCTATAGAGAAAAAATATTGTGGTTGCGCAAAAATAAGATTTTGACACTTTAATGGATTTATACGTATTAATGTCAAAAAAATGTTTGTACGTAGTCTGTCATCTGTAGACTGTAGGCTGTACAGACGCGTGGATCCTAAACTACTGGACGGATTTCGTAACCTACTGAGCCAATTTTGATGAAATTGAATAATGTTGCTACCACTAAAAAATTATGAACAAACACGAAAAATGAATTTATTTCTCGAAAACGGTTTCGACGATTTTAATTAAAAAATTATCAAATTTTGTCTATTTATGAACTAATAATAATATAACCTTATAAGTGATTTTCCTAGGAAAAATCTCGTTCCTGTAAAAGTAGCTATAAAACGTAAAGCTTGGGAGGACAGGCTCGATTACGCGCCGGGGAGGTGTAATTTTTATGGTAAATTTTGATCAAATGTTCAATAATAGTAATTATGTAGAATCTAAAATCTTTATTTGTTATAAAACGGTGTTTTCTTACAAATTGAGTTGCTTACAAATAGTATTATAATGTATAATATTATATATAATTCATTACGAATTAGAATAGAAAAATTAAAGTAACATAAATAATTATCTTAATGTATGACATCAAATATAAATAACAATCTATAAGAGAGTATTTTGGAAACGTAAACATTTGTAATGGACGAGTAGGTACATAATAGTAATTATGTACCTACTCGTATATGAATGAAAAAAATTATTCATTAAAAGAAACATTCACATAACCATAGAAATAATAATTTAATTATTATGGACCCTGGTCAAAGACCGTCTATGAGAATCTTTTTGTACGAGTTGCATCGCATCGATTTTTTTAAAACATCTATATTCAACTTTAAGGCGAACTTAAAACCAATATATACATATATATATATATGTTATTTAAAATCCATTTACATATTACATAATACTTAAATGAAGTTCTCTTACCTTGGGCACTTTAGCAAATATCAAATATCACTGATATCACTGATAACACTGATGTTATAGCTGGTTAAGGCAAAATGTTGCTAAAATAGTGTTGCCCAGCTCCGCTCTGACAATTAGTATCATAGAATGAATTTCCTCTAACCCTAGAATTGTACTGGGGGCAAGTATACATGGTGAAGCAACCTCCCTTATATTACTCTTGAAAAAGACAATATAAAACAGAGATATGCAAATTTAAAATTTTGTTTTTGACTTTTGTATAATTAATTACATTATATTGTAATTGGTGTAAATTTAATTTCCATTGTAAATCAGGTTAACGAGTGTTAAATGCAATATTGAGATTAAGATCTTCCTCCATTTATTTATTACAATGATATACATACATACATACATACATACATACATACATACATACATACATACATATATATATATATATATATATATATATATATATATATATATATATATATATATATATGTATGTATATATATATATATATATATATATATATATATATATATATATATATATATATATATATATATATATATATATATATATATATATATATATATATAGGAAGAGAGAGCGATAGAGGAAGGTCTCCAATTAATAGAGAGGGAATATTTGTAAATGTAGCATTGAAGGAGTGAGGAGATTGTACTCGTATACTTTTATAGATTTTGGCCTCAACACATTTCCATTTCTAACTAGATACCGCGGAATTTATTACATTAGAATCTCTGCACACAATTGTGTAATTCTATTATTTTAGTTAATATATTTTTTATTGTATTATGTATTAATAAATCCTGCTGATGTCTAGTTAAAGTGGTAAGGAACTAACTAATAAAATAGTTTAAATAAATAAATGAATTTTGTATCTTACTTTATTATTAAAGTTTTGTAAATATATAGAAGCCCAGTGAGTATTATAGAGGTAATAAATAATATATATTATTATGGAATAAACTGAATCAGTGGAAGGAGATAGCAATATCCCTTCCCTCGTTAAAGGTGTGAAAAGAGTTCTTGAGAGTGCTTGTATAGTGTGTGTTGGAAAAGGAAGGAAGTACTTATCGTCCACTATCCGTAACGTTTTTAGGGTTTGTAGACAAAACCGAGCACCCTTAAACATTCTTGCGCTTGTCTATATGGAATGTTCCTACCTGATCTCCGAAAGGGGCCGATTATACTGGTTAACGAACTCTTTCTATCTGTTAAATTGCCAACGAACCCTTACAGTGGGTTGAAAGAACATATGTACTCAGCTAATTTATTATTTTTTCTTTATTGTTTATCTTTAATTATTGTAAAATTATTAACTTGAATTTCATTATTTTATAAGAAGAATGGAAACAATGGTGGTCATGTTGTAAAATCAAATATTGCTTTTGAGTGTTTGTGTAGGGTTGCTGTTCTTTTGTAACTTTAAACGGTAATCTATTCAATCTATAATATATTAATATTGTCTTTTAATTCTTAATCTTAATGTAATGCCGCGCATCTGGCCTCGACATAGGGCTTGTCCTGTCGCTTAAAAATATCTAAAATAAATAGTGGAAAAATTGCGAATGTACTTTGAAAATTCATTTTGTGGGTAGGAAAATGTGTTTTTACAAGTATTTTAAATGACTTTTGCATTTATTTTTAGAGGTAAATGCGCTCAAAGTTATAATTGGGATATATCAAATTATAGCTAATAAAAAAGTCCAGTCATGCACCATGACTTAATGAGCGAATTTTCAAAGAAATCTGCGTATTATTGGCTAATAATAATATAGGAAAATTTTGGTCGATTTTGGACGGGGTACAAAAGTCAAAATAGTATTTACCCTTCAAGATGCATGTCGTTGGAAAGCTCTTTAAGAGTACAGTAATTGTTTTTATGCACACTTTTGTAATATTTTCATATATGAGGGGGTAAAATGAAAAAAACGTGTTTTTAACCCTAAATTATCAAAATTTGACCCCTAAATAAACTCCAAAAATTCTGGCCAACGAATTCATCCTTTCTTTTGATATTATTGACATTTTAAAATTTTTAAGTGCATCCTAAGGGGGGATATCGTCTGGAGTGACACACATACATATATACATAAATACATAAAAAAAGTGTTAAATTTTAGGAATCAATTCAGAATCGTCTAAAACCATGGAGAAATTTTCAAATATTCGCATTTCAAATATTTTGAAGCCATTGCAATAGCTTAATTTTCTTCGAAAATTCGCTAATAGGGTATTTTTTAAACATATAAATTTACAAAACATCAATTAAATAAAAACTATTTATACAATTTGTGGTTTTTTTTTTAAATTTTAAAGTGACTCTGGACTAAGGATACCGAACGGATACCGTAAAAATCGAGCAATTATTATTATTATTTTATTTATTTTTTTGTTTTAAGTTCCAACTAAAATTAAATTGAAAATGAATCATCCTGTATATATTACATTATATTCTAATCAAAGTCGTCGAAATTGTTTCTGAGAAATAATTATGAAAACTTTTAAAGGAAACGGTTTTATAGGAAAGCGTCCCTATATTAGGATCTAAATTCACATTTTGATTTTTTTTAATATGTATGCCAAATTTTATTGAATTAACCCAGTATTTAGACTTCAAATGATAAACTGATATTTAAAAAATAAATACAAAACAAACACTTTTATCGATTACGTGGGGCTTAAAACGTGAAAATCTGTCAAAATCGAATTTTTGCGGTATCACAATTTATTCTCTCTCTCTATACATACTATGTTCATGAGACAGTGCTTCTGATGGGAAATTCTTCTGAATGGGAAGTACAATGTAGATACAGTTATGGGAAAGTATATGCATTTATAATGAGTCAAAGAGTTGTAATGGTGTTAACAGAATATAGGTCGAAACAGGTAAAATTACCTTTAAAGATTGCTAAATATTCGTAACCTTACATGTTACTGATAGTTTGCTCAAACCTCAAGTCGTATCTGCCTGTGTATTCTTATATTTACGCAACGCATCACTGCATAGATTTAACCCTGATAAATTTACCTGGTACTTCCATTAGATGCATTTACTTCTATTTTCCATCTCTATCCTTAGCCTAGATTTCCTTCATTGTTATTTCATATATACATATATACATATATATATATATATATATATATATATATATATATATATATATATATATATATATATATATATATATATATATATATATGTGTGTGTGTTAGTGTGTGTGTGTGTATACGAGTACCTGCATAAAGGGTTCAGTAAGGAAAGTACATGGAATTAACCAAAGCTTAAGATAAATCATATCTTTATCCTGCACCCGCTAAAATAGTGTTAGCAAATATGAACTTTGGATAAAGTGCGGCCAAAACTCAATTGAGGAGATAATATAAGTGCAGGGAAAATATGTTAGTGCTTTAGACATTCTTAGATAAATTATTAATAATTAATAAATTATAAATAAAATATTATACATATATAGTGCAATTAATGTTTCAGTGAATTAATTAAAGGTTAATCAACTCTAACTTACGTGATAATAATACAATTAAAAGTTGAGGGTGAAAATAATTATTATTTATGTATTCTATTTTTTGTTTGTTATCTTGATCTTGTTTAAAAACAATTTTAACTTTGATAAATCTCAATATCTGAAGAATTTATTTAAATCTACAAATACAAGTAGAAATGGTTGCAGATCTATTGTAAACAATGAGTGCAGAAGATTATAACTAATTAGAACTTATAAAGTGAGACGGAAATAATTTAATTAAAATATTTTCCAAAGGATACAAAATTCTTTTGATTGAAACTAATATGTGACTATTTGTGGGATAACATTTAATGTAAAAAAATTGCATAATTTAATTTTGGAAAATTTAATGACAAGACCCCGATAGACAGACACAAGACCCAAAAGAATCCCTTTTGTCTAAAGACACATTTTAGTGAAGGGAATTTTTGAATTTGACAAAAATAATAGTCCAGGAGATAGCGTGCAAAAAAGTGTCTGACTAACATCAAGCTAGAATTTTGTATACAAGTCAATCTTTTAGCGCCTTTTAAGAATATGTGGTCCACTAGATTCGTCTGCGGGACATAGCTTGGCAATAGGCATTTGAAAAAAACAAACCGGTGGAGAGCGGCCATGTCTCACCAATTACGGTGGACAATGTCATTTTCATGATCCTGAGTACAGAATTAGTTAGTAGACCAAAAATCAAGTTGATGTTATTTTCACACTTGATAGTTTAGTTATTCAAATATTACTAAAAATCAACGTGGTCACCTGTCAACGGACAAACTAACATCAACTTGATTGTCCGTCTACTAACTAATTCTGTACTCAGGATCATGAAAATCGCATTGTCCACCATAATTGGTGAGACATGGCCGCTCTCCACCGGTTTGTTTTTTTCAAACGCCTATTGCCAAGCTATGTCCTGCAGATGAACTTAGCCGACCACATATTCTTAAAAGGCGCTAAAAGATTGACTTGTATACAAATTTCTAGCTTGATGTTAGTCAGACACTTTTTTGCACGCTATCTCCTGGATTATAAAAATTATTTTTAAGATTGATCACAATGCTTCCGTTGCCTTTGATAAACACGAAAACAAAAATAAAAACAGAAACCTTTTTAACAATATTGTAATATATATTATGTAATATGATAAATAATGAAAATTTCAAAATGCGAATAATATTATTTGAAAACCAATGAATAATGAAAAAGACCTTGAAAAATCGTGAGAATAAAATTATTACTGTTAAAATGGTTCTGACTATTAGATTTTAAATTTTTTAAATGTAGTCAATTTAAGTATGAATTTATCTATATACGTCTTTATACCAGAGAAAAATCAAGTTTCTTAGTTAGTCTGATTCAGCTGAAAATCGAAAACGAACTGTAAAATGATCACCTGTGGAACACTTTTTAAATATGTTTAATTACAGGGGTCTTCGACCGATTTAGTCTACCGTTTTCCCGTGTTATTTTCAGTTCACAGGAATTCCTTTTCATCACTGTTTTACACTCCTCAACTTCGATTCATTTTGTTTCTGATTTATCTAAGATTGTCTAATACACATGCATATTTTCCCCGCACTTATATTATTTCCTCAATTGGGTTTTGACCGCACTTTCTCCAAAGTTCATATTTGCTAACGCTATTTTAGTGGGTGCAGGATAAAGATATGATTTATCTTAAGCTTTAGTTAATTCCATGTACTTTCCTTACTGAAAACCCTTTATGCAGGTAGTCCGTACCTAACGGGAACTTGATTCGCATTCCAGAACGTATAGACTACTTCACACTAAAACCTCTACAGACTTCAACCTACCCTACTTTTTGTACTTATCAACATCTTATTCTTTTACTCAATCTATGATCTATGTAAAATTATCATTGAAAATAGATGAAAGACTGAAAAGAGCAACCGATTGATATGTTTATGTGTATTGTGTTTACACAATTTTATATTATTTTAAACTAGCAGTAGGTTTTTATTTAAATGTATACCTACTAACTATCACTATACATACATTGTTAAAGGGAAATGCTTGGAGTTATGAAATTTGGATGGTTTGTCGCAAGTAGCCCGCAGATGGCCCAAGATTAATTACCACTGTCTGCGCTCTTTAAATTTTGCTAAATTGATACTATCCTTAAAATTAGTGAGGTACGGTTTAAATAAAAAAAAAACTACATAGTTTGACCAACTAGTTTCGTGTAATTTGTACACATCGTCAGGGTATAACTACAGATAATAGACAAAATATACTGAATTTAAAGTATATACATGTTGACGTTAGGATTAGGACTGGTCAAGAAATGATAGAGTAAATAGAGGAGTTAGAAAGGATTGAAGGTGGGAGGCAAGAAGGACGTGAGAGGATTAACAGTAAAAGAAAAGGCCAGGTGTAAAGGGTGGTGGATCCAGGTAAAGGAAGAGGCTACATTTTATATTACAAACTAGACTTAAAAAACTAATATCACAAAAAACAAATCATAAATATTGCACTGAACTAAATAATAATTCGAAAAACATAAATTAACAGTGAGACAAGACTAAGAATAATAAACTTGACTGAAAAGATAAACAAAAGCAATGGAATAATATACCAAAAAAGTTGTAGAGTTTGACTAGAAGGTAATTGAACAAGAAAATTAAAATACAATTAAAAATTGGTGATAATATTATGGTAACAGATGCTTAGGTTATTGGTGTCAGTTCTGAAGTTAACAGTGTTGTTAGTTTTAGATATGTAATACATTTCAAGAACATTTCGTCGCCGGTAATTAGGTTCTTGAGCTAAGATTGTGGGATTAATAAAATCAAATTTGTGACTAGTAGAATGAAAATGGTTGGTAAGGGCAGTAGGATTGGGATAGTTGGGTCTAAGGCTGTATTCATGTTGATATAATCTTCTATGTAGGAATTGGCAAGTTTGACCTATATAGGATGATTCACAATCTAAACAATTAATTTTATATATGACATCGGATTTATCTTTAAGGGGAGTTGGGTCTTTCAGTCTGGAGAATAGTGTTTTGACGGTGTTAGTGGGTTTGAAAAAAATTTTAGTTGTGGGGGATTGTAATATTTTTTTGACCTTGTCAGAAAGACCTTTGACATAAGTAAGTGAGCAAAATTTGGTGGACGTATTTACAAGGGAGGTATCAGGGACTGGAGAGTTGACATTGTTTCTAGAGTTAATAATCAGATTAATAATGTTTTTAGGATAATTGTTCTGTTTGAGATTATGTTTAAATTGACTAATATTTTTGTCATGGAAAGAATGATCACTGAGGGTGAGAATTCGGCGAAGGAGAGATCTAGCAAAGTTAAATTTTTGAGTGTAAGGATGGTGAGAGAAATAATTTAGAACTCTTCCTGAATTTTGTGGCTTGCGGTACCAATCAGTTATAATAGAGTTGTCAGGTTTGCGAATAATAAGAATGTCAAGAAACGGTATCCGATTATTGACTTCAGTTTCAAAAGTGAATTTTAGCCTGGGGTGGAAAGAATTGAAGGCATCAACAACCGTTTGAATATAATTTTCAGGAATTGCCGTAATCATATCGTCAACGTACTTAAAAATGAATGGCAGGTTAAAAGGTAATTTGGGTAAAGAGTCTTCAATGAGTTTGGTAAGTATCATGTCAGCTAATATAGGACCTAAGCTAGAACCCATAGCTGTACCAAATATTTGAGAATAAAATTGGTTGTTATAAGTGAAATAACCGTTGTTAAAACAAAGTTCAAGGCATTCAATGAATTTAGTTTTTGAGATGGTGGTGTGGTATTGAAGGGTTTTCCATTTTTCATTGACAATATCAACAGGAATATTAGTGAACAGAGAGGATACGTCCAGAGAGACAAGAATATGTTGATCGGGAATAATAGTGGCACAGATTTTTGATTTAAATTCAAAAGAATCTTTAATGTTGTAAGTAGGGTCAGATATAGTTTGTAATAAAGTGGTTATGTATTTGGACAATTTGTAGGTAGGAGTAATGCTAAATTTATACATCTTATTAAATTGATACTTTAATTCATGTGAAAAATCAAAACAATTTAATCAATTTGATAAATTTGACAATAATAGGTTGCAAAATCCTAAACTCAATAGAGTATACGAAATAGGACCCGAGGAAGCTATGGGCCACTTTAATTGGCAGACTATTTTTTTAACCCCTGGGTTAAGTGGTCAAAATAAGAGTTTACCAGTAAAAACCAGATTTACCCAATTTTTGGGCTTTTACGTAACACAATATACATTTATTTTTATGCTGTACGGTAATATTTTTGTTTGGAACGCCTAGGTCATTGAATTTACAAGAACAATTCCTTCCAAACCGGTTTTTAATTTGCTCCCAGATAAAAAAGGATTATTTTTTAAAATAAAGTCAAATTATACGTCAGGGTTTTTCCGCAGTTTTGATACTATACTCTCTTATAAAAACAACGCCATTTTTTTTTCTTATTTTTCTTTGTAAATTTTTTAAACTACTCATTACAATATTTCAGGAGATTTTTTTTATTAATAATTATACCCTCAATCAAAACTAATCCACATTCCATTTTTTTTTTTTTTTTTTTTTTTTTTTTTTTTTTTTTTTTTTTTTACAACGTAAAGTCACCAATAAAAAAGCAAAATATAAAAGAATAAGGAAAGCACACAGCTTATTATTAAAATTACATTATGAGAGCACTGAACTTAATAACTTTGTACTAAATTTGCTACCTGTTTAACTTTCTTCGATTTATTCCTTCTCTTTATCTTTTTAGAAAAACGCGCAGAACCAAATCAACTATTGATGTATTTTATAAAATATTAATATTATGTATTATTTAAAAACAAATAATAATAATGTGATCTTCCTTTTTAAATTACGAGGAACCATTTTAGATTAAATAAATCATTATATATTTATAAATAAAATTTTTAAAGCGTGTTTTTATAAACAAAACGACTTAGCAATGACTCACACCAAAACAACCAAAACGCATATTTATATAATAAGGTATTTAAATAAAAACTTAATTTTTTATGGGCTAGTATTATATAATCTAAACACTTAACATTTAAAATTTATTAAAAGTAACATTTGTCTAATACATTTATTTCTTTTTGTTCCAGGTTGGTTTCTCTAAATTATCTATGAATTCCTTATGAAAAGTATTACTTCAATAATTCTACTGGTACTGGGTATGTCAAAATCTATTTAAATGTTAATTTTTACTACGTTTTTATTAGCTTGCTTTTTTGTTTGTTTTTTGTTTATCCGGTACAAATCTGGCAATCGATTTCTAACTAACTCCCCGAATAGCTAGACATTTGAAACTTTTAGCATAGCTCAGAACACAATGACAATGCATTATTTTAATACTTTTAGCCATCTTTCAGCAAATTTTGCTGTACGGAAAGTTAGTTCCGAAAAAAATCCGCAAGTTATTTTATTTGTTTTGCCATGTCCCATATTTACGCAATCTTCATTTTGACGGGTCTCAAATTTGTGATAGATAAACTTTTTTTATCTTGAATAGATAAGTTTTTTTTATCTTGAAATTATTAATTGTTAAGTTATTTTGAATTATCAGTTATAAATTGACTAACTGATTGTTTTTCTCCCAAACATACCGAAGGTATGCTTAGGTATGGTGAAGAACGAATTTTTTCTGGATTCAAAAATTTGTCGACAAAAATCCGTCCCAGACATCAGGAAGATTTTTCTTGTCCCTGTCTGTCGGCCTGTAGATCTGCCGTTCAACATTTTTGCGAACCACTAATCCTTGAAATGTTTGTTCTCGTTTCTGACGAACTGTCCATCTTCCTTAAAAACTACTTGTTCACTACTTGTTCATGTTATTGAAATTTGGATAGTAGTTCATAACTATCCTCTTTGTTGTTTCCATATAATTTTTAACCTTCACCGTCAATTCCTTTCTCTTCCACATGCGCAAAAACATCAACTTTTTGGAACGAAGTTTCTTATGGCACATTCTGGAGCCCGGGAGTGAATCCGAAGAAAAAGACCGTCACAAAACCAAGCGTCACGAAATCTACCGATGACGATAACTTGAGCAAAAGATGATCGAGTTAGTCGAAATTTGGTACACATGTACATTTTACCAATGACCAGTCTGAGTTCGTTGGACAACGTTATCCGTTAGCTTTCACGCGCAACGCTCGCGTAAACCTTAGCTTCAAATTTAAAATTGGAATTTTAGGATGGGAAAAACTTCTAACTTCATCTATTTAATAAGGCAAACAACTTTTTTAAATATTTTTTTTTTTTTTTAGTAAAACGATCACCGACACTGCTATCACGTGATAAAGATCGCTAAATTTATTAAAGCGGATCTAAACGTTTAAAATAAAGAAAACAACGTTTTTCCCGATATCTTACGTGCTAACGTAACGAGTTTAATAAAACTTCTTACACATCCTCTAATCTAAAGTACAATTGAAACCGGCAAGTAAAATTTCAACCTGGTACAAGCAGACGTTTTTGAGTAGGTAAGAGATATATTTTATGATATTTTAAATTAGTAGGCCGGGAAGGTTGAAAACAGTCCTATTTCCTACCAACTACACACATACTCTTAAACTATAAACTCGTCATGATTATCTTTTTTCTCAATATTCAATACATATTTATTGTAAGACACTTGCTCTAATGATACAAATAATGTTTTTCTTTTAATTTTGCCTTAACCGCGAGGTACAAACAGTTAGTTACTTTTAATTTTATCTCTTTTCTAACTCCGCCATGAATAAGTAGTTAGTAGTTAGCAACGTATACGTACTTAGCAGTGTGATTTTATAATTTATATTTAATAAAAAAAATTAAGGTACTACGTTCATACCAGGTGTCCCGCGACACCACACTTTTTTTTTTTTTTTTTTATTAACAACGATATCATCTGTATCTTTATAAGTAGTCATCTGATTTTGAAGAAATGGAAAAGTTTGTTAAAAATTGCCCACAGAAATAAATTTAAATCTTCCATATCAAATTAAACCGCCCACCCACACTTAATATTGAATAAAAAAAAGTGTGACAAGTGGAAATCAAAACTGGTCTAAATACATATCGAATGTCCATGTCACCATTCATACAATATAAGAACTTGAGAAAACTGCGTGTCGCACTGATTGCCATATTATTATATCACATCATTTTTTATATTATGTATATTTATCATACTATTATATTATGATACTATTATATATATTACTCTTATTATTTTATTTAAATTACAATTTTCCAACAATAAATATAAAATGACCTATTTGTTTAAAAGGTTTAAAATTAGAAATAAAAACCGCATAGTAAGCCAAACTAATTTGTATACATTAACATTTATATTTATATATATATATATATATATATATATATATATATATATATATATATATATATATATATATATATATATATATATTATATATGTATATGCATACAAAAAAGCGCATAGTAATTATTAGCTCTACTGGGTAAGTGAGCCAAGATCACTGGCACAACCGCGATATTAAACTAACCCTCAAGAATGTTAAACTGATCTTGTTTTAAGTGTTAATTTTTATATTGTTTATAAATTATTTGATTATTTATTATTCATAGTCTAGTTAACGCTGTTTAGAAGTAAACTATTATATTTGTGTAATTTATTGCATCAATTTATTATGAATGTTTTCATATGGAATTTTACGTATCTTTAATCAATTGTTCTGACATAACTCATTAGTGGCCTGGGAATTACTGTTGAATCTTTTTAATTATTTTTGAAATATGAACATTTATTTTTCATCTGTTTTATTAAATAACATACACATTGTGTTAATGTTAATTAATGTTATATATATGTACATATATATAATACACACAAAAACATACATGTAAACGCAAATAAATGTATACATTCTTTCATTACTTTGACCTCGTATTCATTACTTCTACCCCGTACCCCTGTGTACCAAAATTTAAATTTCGAAATTTATGTAGACACTGATTTTCTCCTTGCTTTGAAGGTCAAGTGTACAAATTTTCATCGAGATCGGACTAAAACTGTAAATTTGTTAAAGCATACACACACACATAAGTTGACTTATATATATATAAATATACATACATACATATAAAGAATATTGATTGTAATTATAAATGTGGTTTAATTTAGAGTTATAGTTGGTTGGATTCTATGTTATTAGAAATAATTTGATGTAATGGTTTATCAGCAGTAGTAGATGGGAAAAAGGCCATAGGGATTCTTCTTTATCCAGTGATTGAGCCGGAGGTCTGAAGAAGATAAAAACGTTGTTATTTGCAAGCGGTGAAGCGTCTTGTAATCATTATATTATTAAAGGGGATCGAAAATACATTCTTCTTTATAAAGAAATTGGTCTGTAGGAAAACCAGTTATTTATCGTTATATATATATATATATATATATTGGTCTGTAGGAAAACCAGTTATTTATCGTTATATATATATATATATATATATATATATATATATATATATATATATATATATATATATAAGTATATGTAATTATGTTTCAGATTGCAATATCTGAAATACGTAGCGAAATTCTTAGAATAATAAAAAATATCATTATTTGGATTAGACTTAGTTGTAAATTTAGGACTTGCAATAATCGGGTTGGAAAACTCTGATTCCTGACTATTTTGATTAACAAGTTCTAAAATGAAGTCCTTTAAAATACGCGTTTAATCATATCAGTCTATGTATATTAGAAAGTATTTTTCGAATTTTCCGTGTAAATTTTATTTTTTTAAATCATCGGAACTATTATGAGATGTATTTTTTTCATTACTCAATTTTACCTTAAGGATGAGCTTTTTCTGAACGTTTGTGTACCTGTACTGAACGTATTTTTCTTTTTTAAATTGGTTTGATATACTTTAATGTATCAAATACACAGATAGAAACAACTTTTTTAATAACCACTATTATGAACTCAAGGGACCTTAAAATATGCCAATCTATAGATAAACTTATTTTAAGTTTAAGAATACGTTCTCTTTTTTACTACGTTTTTATTAGCTTGCTTTCTTGTTTGTTTGTTTGATTGTTTGCTTGTCCAGTACAAATCTTGCAATCGATTTTTAACTAACTTCCCGAGTAGCTAGACATTTTAAATTTTTAGAATAGCTCAGAACACGATGACAATGCAATATTTTAATACTTTTCGCCATCTTCCAGCAGACTTTAATTCGTTTTCAGCAAATTTTGCTGTATGGAAAGTTAGTTCGGAAAAAATCCGCAAATTATATTATTTGTTTTGACATGTCCCATATTTACAATCTTCATTTTGACGGGTTTCATATTTGTGATTTTTTATTTTAAGAGATTAACATTGAATGACAGCGAAAAAGGAAAAGTAAACCTCAGAGAAGTAAACAAAGAAATAAATTAATTGACGTGTGAAAATCAGGTTTGTTTACACTTGTGTCCTACATATCGGTTTAATTTTTATGCATCTGTACTTCCTTACTTGTACAAAATTTTCTCTTTCTTCTCATACTGTCCCTGTCCCTACACGGGGGCATATCAATGGCACGGTTTAGATTCGGTGTTGGCGAGATCTGTTGTACAAAGATTTGTCCTTTTATAGGTTTAAGATCAGCTCTCTAGTTGGTTGTCATTTATGTGAAGTAAATAAATTCAGAACTATTTTTTTTTCTCACTAGCATTATATTATAACAATGACAATTATATTATCAAAATTACATATTTATGATTCAACAGAAAATTTAAAAACGTAGTATATAAAAAGTTATTTTTATCTTGTAAGGTTGAAACTTATATGGGACCAACAGTGGGCAAATTATAACATACCATCCAAATTTCAATCAAATCAGATGCGTAGTTTTTAAGATATGTTTGTTCGTAAAACTCTAGCGACAGACCGACAGACAGACACGGAACCAAAAATGTTTCCTGATATCTGAAACTGATTTCTGTGTTGGATTTTTTGAAATCGGAGGACTAAACATTTTTCGTTTTTCAGAACGATGACATAGCTTCCGTTACCTTCGGTAAGCTCGGAAGCAAAAAAAATTCAGAATGCAATTCCTAAAATACGTATCAAAATTCCAAGAATTATATGAAGCAACATTATTTGGTATAAATTTGGTCATATAAGCTTATTTGTGACTTTTAAATTATTTTCACTTATTTAATTGACTAAAAAGGTACCAAATAGATTATATAATATAATATAAATATATATATATATATATATATATATATATATATATATATATATATATATATATATATATATATATATATATATATATATATATAATTTATATATATGTATAAAGTAAACATATGTTTGTATTGAAAGCGCTTATATAAATTCAGCGCGTGGCAAAGTACATTTTTCAAATAAGAAATAAATCTTTTTGAAAGTTAATATTTGAGAAATGATTTATAACGGATGGGGTTGAGAACCCCGACCTGTATCAAGTCCAAAGGACTTGGCTCGTGAAGTAGTGGAGCAACTCACCTCAAAGTTCAACAGATGCTTAGTTCTCCTCCATTCTCCCGGCACGGCTCAGGTCAACCACCAAAACAGGTTTTCTCAGTACAGACAGACGGACTGTGACGTCATATAACTTCTCAAAAGACTCGGTGACGTCATCTTGGGGAATTTTTCATTTCTATGCAGTTAAACTCGGTTGATATTGTAGATATTTTAAAAGGATTTCGGATATAATAAGTGAAAGGAAACATTTTACTTTGTGTTATTAACTGAGATTCTCATTCTAGAAAAATGTTGTACAGGATTACAATAATTGTATTCCAGGAATACATCAGTAATTAACACATGACATCATAATATAATCTACTTAAAAATTGTACATGTAATGAACTTAAAATAATAATCATAAATATCGAATTGTAATGACGTAACTTTTCCACTAAAAGTGAACTATTATTTTTTTAAAAAACATAATGGCTTGATTTCATTATTAACAGATTTTATTTTCTATATATATAAAACTAAGAGTGACAGTGATTAACTGACTGACTGACTAACTGATCACTAATTCTCCTATTGACTTCCCATTGACATAGAGATTTGAAATTTGGTACATAGATAGATTATATCATAAATAGAAAAGTACGGCGGTTTTTATTTTGATATATGACCACCATATTGAATTGCCTAATATTGAGCTGCCATCTTGGATTTATTCACATTCTGAGATGATGTGAGAGTTTTTTTTATACCCTATAGACCAGAATAGAATAAGCATATTCACATTCTATTATCTCAGCTTCAAGTGGACCTAGAGATCTGAAATTTGGTACATAAACTTATGCTGGCTAAAAAAGAAAATGAAAGGTACTTTACTTCAACATAAGGCAGCTATATTGAATTATAACTGCTATCTTGGATTTAATCACAGACTATTATCTTAGCTTCCAGTGCACATACAAATTTGAAATTTGGTACATAGACTTATGGTAACTAAAAAAGAAAATTAAAGGTACTTTCTCTTCAACATAATATGGCCGCCATATTGAATTATAGTCACCATCTTGGACTTAATCACACACTATTTTCTTAGCTTCCAGTGCACATACAGATCTGAAATTTGGTACATAGACTAATGGTAGCTGAAGAAGAAAATTAATGGTACTATAACTTCAACATATGGCCGCAATCTTGGATTTATCAAATAATAATGTATATAGTATTATATTTAATGAAATGGCCTACTCAATAAACAAATATGATAGCAATAGCTATAGAATATAATTAATATAACCAAGCAAAGCGCGGGGCGAATGCTAGTATGTATATATATGTATACATATTGTGTTAGTTTGAAATTTTTTTAATAGTTTCAATGCACAAATGAAATCATCATAACAATGCCCCTAAGTTTAGTACTTAAATTGGCCCCATGCTTCTTGAGAGACTAGAGAATACAGACAGACATTTACAAAAACCACTATTTCGGTCACAGAGGACCATTGTAAATTAAAACTACCTATATTCTATACATTGTGTGTATAAGAATGTAAACGGCAAAAAATATCGTAAAAGTCGTTGAATAAGAAATTAATATTTTAAGATCAAATAACATCATTATTATTTAAAACATTTTAATAACTATAGGCACAGTTGAAAAATTACGTAATTATTTATTTAGATAACTGTTAATGATCAAATCGTCGTTATGTTATAACAAATTTTTATAACTGCACATTTAGTGACGTCATTGCTATTCAAATTTTTAATTAATACTTCTCAAATACTTGATCAAATAACGTCATTATTATTTAAAACATTTTAATAACTAGGCACAGTGGAAAAATGACGTAATTATTTATTTAGATAACTGTTAATGATCAAATCGTCGTTATATTATAACAAATTTTTATAACTGCACATTTAGTGACGTCATTGCTATTCAAATTTATAATTAATACTTAAAGTTCACTACATATTCAATTTATAAGTGATTATATTATGATGTCATAAATTAATATATATATATATATATATATATATATATATATATATATATATATATATATATATATATATATATATATATATATGTATATATTTATATATATACATATATATATTTATAAATATACATATACATATATTATATGTATATATTATATGTTATATATATATATATATTTATATATATTCATATATATAATAGCTAATTAATACAATAATTTAGATTATCGTGGTAAAAAATAATTGAAATACCATCAAGAAAGAACAAATTCATGATATAATTTCATCTAACTGTATTTAAAATGTTGTTTTTTTATTATTATTTTTAAATCGATAGTAAATTGTTTAATTTTATGTAAATTAGTTTTCTTGTTTCACTAAAATTTTAACATAATAGACCACTTAATTTGTAACAAATATGTATCAATTAAATATTATTTTTAGCTATATTGAATAATCTTATAGGGTTGGACTTTAAAATATTTTAACGTCGTATGGTTTTATTGGTAAATATACATCGATAAAAATAATTGAATTTGTAAAACTACTTCGTATAGATCATTAGAAAACTGAGTAACACACACACACACACACACACACACACACACACACATATATATATATATATATATATACTATATATATATATATATATATATATATATATATATATATAAAAACAAACTTTCTCAGGTTTCGGTCACAAAAAATCGTCACTGTAACAATCCTGACGTTTCGGTTTTACTTAAAACCTTCTTCAGGGGCCTAAAAACAAACGAAATACAACAAACCCATTACACAAACACTCATGACTATCATTGGTAGAAATCTCCGAGAAGATGATCCGAAGATTGGATTTTTAGTCGTAGTTTAGATGTTCTACGCTGAGTTTAGGGGTTGATTTAATGTTTATTATGTAGTACCTTTCCGGTAGCTTCTTAGTTTTTTCCATAATGATAGTCATTAGTGTTTGATTCATAGAATTTTTGTATTTCGTTTGTTTTTAGGTCCCTGAAGAAGGTTTTAAGTAAAACCGAAACCCATATTTTACGATTTTGGTAGTATTCATACTACGGAACGATTAAATTTTAATTTAAATCAAATTATAATTATTATTAACTACGGGAAACAGACAGAGAAAAATAGACTCCAGCGCGGGGATTTGAACCACCATGGTTAGAGCGCTATACTGGAAATATAGAGGCCGGTGGTTCAAATCCCCGCGCTGGAGTCTATTTTTCTCTGTCTGTTTCCCTTAGTTAATAATAATTATAATTTGATTAAAATAAAACCGAAACGTCAGGATAGTAACATAATGACTATTTTTTGTGACCGAAACCTGAAATTGGTTAGTTTTTGTTTATATTTATAGTCGAGAATATATATGTGTGTGTGTGTGTGTTGGTCTAGTACAATACTGTTGGTTATGTAATTTTGTTTATATAACAAAAAAAGAGAGGGAGGGATATATTAAATTTGTTTGAAAGTAAATAATTATCTCAGTTAATTAATTATATAACTGCATATCATTTATTTTGATTCCAATAATTTTAAATGTTATCAGTTTGATAACTCATACGCATTGTTCTACTATAAAATGTTATGCTATTTAAAGTTATTATATAATGAACAATTAATTACTAATTAATCTAACTGAGTAATTTCTTTTCAGGAGTGAAGCTAGAAAGATATAACTTAACAATCATAACGTGTTTCTTAAATACTTTGTAATAGTTAGGGAACGAATTTTTTATGCCTCAAAATTTAAAATTGCCTAGACAGAAATTCATACATTAGAGAACAGTTATGTTATCGTGTCTTTCTATGAGTGTGTCATTCCACCATAACTTGAAAAAAAACTTATCTGATTTTTATAAAAATTTGGTGGTAGATCATAATTGCGGACTATTGTATATTCCGTATTAATTTTAACATTCTGCGTCCATTGACTTTGCATGTAAACAGACTTTTTTTACTTTTAACACCTATATTTTGAAAAATACTTATCCGATTTAGAAGAAAAATGTGAATTGATGGTAAAATATGGCCCATAGACGGTCTCATTAATTTCAACTATCTTTGCACTTTTAATATTGAATAAAAATAAATTTGACTCCACAGGGAATCGAAACAGTTCCATTCACACTTTTAATGACCGCGTGAAAGTTAGTCCAATAATAGGAGGAGTCGCGCATCTTAATTTCTGGAGTGTCCCTTGAATTTTCGATGTTTAAAAATTGAGATCTGTGTTCAATCCCTTGCTGTAAGGAGTTTTTTTTATTTTTTTATTTTTTTGTTCTTTTTCATTCCATCTTTAATAATATTAAATATGGTGCATGGTGTAAAATTGTTTTGCATTTTAATCGGCCAATCAAAGTTGCAGAAATACAATGTTATAGAAATTATACTTACGTTTTACGGCATTTATAATAATTAATTTGTAATATAGACTAAAGATTAGAGGGAAATAAAACGGAAGATGATAAATGCTTAACTGTGGATATTTCTATTTATTTTTAATTCGAGCGTCATAGTAACATAAAGACAATAGACGTTGAAATGTGAATCACATGGTATGCCCCAACCTATACTCTTCGTAACTCTGTCTAATTCTAGTAATTAGATATAGTAAATAGAATTAAATTTGTACTTCTGTTATTCAACCACATTTAATATGAATTCATTCTTACGATCTGTGGTTTCTTTAATAAAAAGTATTTATCTCAATGGCTGTTTAACTCCCTTAGAAATGTATCTAAAATTTTACTATTCTTTGATATCGTGTTGGAGTAATTGAATATTTATTAAATTTAAATGAAATTAATTTAGCATTCAAGGCTCCTGGTTTTGTAGTGAGGATTTACCTCAAAATGAGTCAAATGAGAGTACTGAATGTTATTCCAAGTCCTTCATGGAAGTCATATCATGAGTAGAAATGTCTCTGTAATCGAATTGTATGTTGTGTAATGTTCCGCACTTATACTTATTATATGGGCACTTCTATAGATTGTTGCTCCCATATGTTTTTAGGGTTTCGTTGATAAAACCAAAACATCGGTCCGAGACAACTCGGACAAACTTTCTCATATACAAGTTACTAGTTCCTGAGAAAAAAGCTTAAAACGCAGACCGAGAGAGCCCGGGTTCGATTCCCCGCCCGGGAGAAGTTATTTTTATGATAAATTTTAATGAAATGCACAATAATAATTAAATTTACATACGAAAACTAATAAATGGAAAACACTGGGCTAAATAATTATGAACTCGTATATGAGAAAGTTTGTCTGAGTTGTCTCGGACCGATTTTTATTTTTTAAATTTGAGTGGGGTATCAAATGAAAGGTATTGAAGAGTAGATTACAAAAATATATAACACTTGTGGAACATGTTTATCATGCACCACACTAATTAATGTTTTGGCGTCCATTGTACTTTAAAAGTCCTAGAGCAGTAAACAAAGAAACAATTATAATTATAACTAATTGTTATCAGAAGATCCCTAAAATATTAAGGATCGACTTGGATTTAAAGCAAACAAAGTTACTGCAGCCAAAGTAACCGATGCCATTACATTCAATGCATTTGATTGTTAGGCTGAACATACATCCACCTGTAACCATAGCCTTATAATTAGGTTAAAATCGTATTTAATGGGTTTCTAGAATCATTTAAATCAAAATAAGCAAAACCTTTTTTGTTAAAAATAATTTTTATTTAAAGTTTTTGAGGTTTAGGGCCCCAAATCTGGAGCTAAAATTAATTTCTTGGTATATTTCAAATTTCACTAAATCCGTGCGCCCACTAGTTTATAGGCTCTACTCGTCTACACAGACTACAAAGGATAGATGACAGATATATTTTATACTCAGGGTACACTAAAACGTGTAAATCATAATCTCTTGGTGAAACTAATAAAAATTAATAAATAATTATTAAAATTGTGCAAAATCAACAGGAACAACAAATACTGTTACTGCTTGTAACTTGCAAGGCATCTAGGTAACGGTAATTTATTGATTACAGTAAAAATTGAATAAAATAGAGTTTTTGCTATTTTTGAAGGACACAACTAGGTTACAGAGTAATAAGAAGTTAACTCAGCTTCTTTACATCTTCGCTGGACGTTTCACCATCATTACAGTAGCGGGATCATCGCATCGCGTCACCCGTCCATTATTTTGTAGGGTAATAATGGACTATAACGAATTACTTATATATATTGAATCTCAGCTATT
>OX578281.1:24713100-24768100 GCA_951217055.1 Gerris lacustris
TTGCGAAGTATGTATATGAAGAGAGTAATATTATCATGGCATGAATATTCCATTTTAATAATAGATTTACTGGCAATATAGATATTTATTATTATTATTTTGCGCTTATATCCAGCATACATTGATGAAAAATGAGGTAACGGAAGTATTGTGATCATTCTGATGAAATACATTGTTTATTTTTCTAAATTCCAAAATTCCAAGACAGAAATCCGTTTGTAACAGATTGTATTGTAACGGATATATTTGGTACAACAGCACTTGATGGTCTTGGGCCTGCCCCAATGGCCTGCCCCAATGGCCTGCCCCAATGGCCTGCCTCAATGGGCCTGCCCCCTTGGGTCTTGAAGGCTATTGGCTTCCGTAACCGGATGGATGCCACTTTTCTTGAGGAGCTAATCATTTCTATAGCGATGCTAAGTGAACACCGGCAGTCTAACTCAGAAAACCCTGAACGACAGGTGAATTCGACAGCAATGAGCTTTTGTGAACCACCATATCTTACAAAAAAAAACTTGTGTCGTCGCGGGACACTCGTTAGGAACGAAGTTCCTTACGCTTTTCATTAAGTATATAAATTATAAAATCACACTGCTAAAATACTACTTACACATGGCGGAGTTAGAAAATAGACAAAATTAAAAGAAATTAACTATTTGTGCTTAGCGGGATTAAGGCAATATTAAAAGAAAAACATTTTTATTTTTATCATTGAAGCGAGCGTCTTGCAATAAATATCTATTGAATTTAGATAAATGATTGTAGTATAGAACCGAGTATAAACCACGAAAACATGAAATAACTAATAAATGAAAAACAGAAATCCGTTTGCTACGAGTTATATCGGACAGTGTTTTTTTTTTTTATTTCTATTCTTTATGAATTGAAGTAATTATCAATAAATGTTGAGCATAAGTAAACCAGCTTATATGGTTTTATTGACGACCCTCAACAGGGTAAATATATTCATTATTAAATAATAATAATAAAAATAAATCTAAATTCTCAAGGTATGCACACTTATCCCGTCGTCAATTAAATGTTGAAAGTTTGGTCTTTTTCAACTTTCTAACACATCAGTAAAAGCTTATTATATATATATTTTAGTTGCATATTACTATAATTTCTAATCATTACAAGGCATAAATATCACATTAAGTACAAGTTGCAATAATTATCCAATACCGATCACTATTTCAAAAAAGAGAAAACGTATTTAGTTTCTATATTTAGAGTTAGTGATGCAAGACTTAGTTGGTTTTGGTTATATATATATATATATATATATATATATATATATATATATATATATATATATATATATATATATATATATATATATATATATATATATATATATACATATGTACGTGTGTGTAAATATTATTAACTTTTGCTTTTTCTCCTAAAGGTCGGTATTTTAAAGGAACTTAATCTTTATGGCATATAATAACTTATTCTTGTGAATAAGTGGTATGTTAGTGAATAAGAAAGTATATTATATTAAATATGGAAGTGGACATTACTTGTAATTTTAAAAATGATTATAGCTTAATAGTGACTGACTTAAATCAAGCTATAGTTTTGTGTACGAGTTAATCTTTTGGTGCCCATTAAGAATATGTGGTCGGCTAAGTTCGTCTGTGGGACATAGTTGGGCCATAAGCTGTTAAAAAGTAGAGAGCGGCCATGTCCCACTCATTTGGGTGGTCAATGTGATTTTCATTATCCTAAGTTAAAATTAGTTAGTAGACCAATGTCAAGTAGATGTTAGTTTGTCACTTGCTAGGTGACCTCTTTGATTTGAAGAAAAATATTTGAATAACTAACTATGAAGGGACACACTAAAATCTACTTGATATTTGGTTTATTAAGTAATTTTGTATTCAGGATCATGAAAATAACAATGTCAGCTAAAATGAATTGGACCGCTAAAATGAATTTTATGAATGGTATCTCCTGGTCTATTAAGAATAAGTCATGGAGGAGTATATATATATTCCAAAAGTAAGCATTTAAACTCATATTAAACAAAACGGTTAAACAATCGAATTTTATTTTTAAGTGTCCATTTTTCATCAAAAGTTTAATATCTATGAGAATCATAGAATCCTAGATGAACTTACAACCTGCACCCTGCAATTTGTTATGCATTACGCTTAGCAAGAGGGGCAGTTTATTCTCAAATGGTTTGGAGTTTCAAATATCATCAAGTATTCATTGCATGAATTCTGTGAATCAAAGAGATCTGTGAAATACAAATTGAGGGTAGCGAGGATCAACCGAAACTACATTCTCGATGGCTAACAGTCCTTTATAACAATTTATGAGATTGGCTATTATTTATTGTAAAGGAATAAGAAATTAGCTTCTTTTCTCAAATTTAGTTGTGATTGTTTATGTTAAACGTTTACGTATATTATTTCTTTTGAAACAGCTGTTTTTATAGATAATAATCAGCTGGTTTTTTTTCTATTTTGAAGCAATGGGTTTTTTATTGTTTTTTTTTTTGGTTTTTTTTTAATAAGTTATGTGTTAAATACGCTTAAAAACTACCCTATTTTAGTAGCTTTAATTCGATACGACATATGCCGTTCATAACATTAGCAATAAGACCGTAATGCTAGTGTAATAAATACAAAATTCGCTTAAAAACTTAGAAAAACACACTATTCTATCCAAAAATTAAGTTTTCAAAGAATATTTGTGACGTTTTTAATTACTTTAGGTAATTATTTTAAACTTGTATTAATTTTTATTTAAAAAGTTTGTCTAATAACAATATTGTTTTTATTTTGTTTCAGGTATTTCCAGTGTTCAAAAATTATTATTCATAATTAAAATGATATCAGCTCTTACGCAGGGTTCGTAAATTATTATTTTATTGTTATTATTAGTCTTTTTGGAAATACGTGAGCTTAAAATATAAATATAGTAATCATTAATTTTAGTTAAGTTCAACTAATTTTACAGTCCTAAAATTGTTTTCAACTATTGTAGATTTGGCTAAAAAAAATTGTAAGGTTGACTTAAAGCAAATGAATTCCGTAAAAAATAATTTGAGTGGTCAGAGCTTCCTCGGGTATCACTAGATGGATAAATACTTAAAAAGTCAGTGTATTCAACGAAATATATGATCCGTGTCTGTGTGTCTGAAACGTGCGACGATAACTTGAGTAATAGTAGACCGATTTTGATGAAATTTGGTAAACATGTTCATTTTACAAATGCTCAGGACGGGTTCGTTGGACAACGTTGTCTGCCCAAGAGTTCGCGCTACGCTAGCGTAAACGTGCGCTTCAAAATTAATGGTAGGACGGGAAAAAATGCTAACTTTATCTATTCGATGAACAAACATTTTTTTCCAATAACATTTTGCGGTAAAACCATCAGCGACACCGCTATGAATTAATAAAGATCGTTAAAACTATTAAAGGGGACCAAGTAGAGAAAACAATGTTTTTACCGATATCTAAGGTTCTAACGCAATGATTTTAATAAAACGTCATATACATAGTCTAAAGTACAATTGAAACAGGTATGTAAAATTTCAACTTGATACAAGCAGAAGTTTTTGCGTAGTGAAGTCATACATTTTATATTAATTGAAAAGGAGGTAGTAAAGAGGAATAAAGAATGCAGGGTGGTTCCCTTACTACTAGCCGCTGTACTACTATCATACCCTTTATCTATCAACGCATCATTATTCATGATTATCTATTTTTTTTCAATATTCAATACATATTTATTACAATACGATAGCTTCAATGATAGAGCTACGCGATGCCTAGTAATAATTCTGTTACTTTCCGGTATGCTCGGAAGCAATAAATAAATAATCAGCATTTAAAATCAAGGCTTAAATGATTGCGTAAGAAAATTAAATTCACGAGAGATTAATATTATAAACCATTTTAAATGAGGCGTAATTCGTGATTTTTTTGGAGTCCAGGTGAAAGAACGACCTTAACTAAAATCTTTCTGCTGTTAACTCCGTAATCCATCTTGTTTATAATCTGTGATGTTGATCTACAAGCAATAGTAGTTGTAAAAGAAACAAATTGTACGATATTCTTACATAATACAAACAGAACTTAATCTTTTTATCTCTGTCCATTACGTAATAATTTGCTAAATGATTTA
The DNA here is from genome assembly GCA_951217055.1 of Gerris lacustris. Lineage (NCBI taxonomy): Eukaryota > Metazoa > Arthropoda > Insecta > Hemiptera > Gerridae > Gerris > Gerris lacustris. Next base: position 24,717,244 of record OX578281.1, read on the forward strand.
TTATTTGCTTCTTTTCCCCCTACTTTAAAATGATTTTTATCATTTTAAATATATGGTGAGAAGATTCGCTTTTCATATTTTCCAAAACAAAAAGGAATCACGTTAATTTTTTTTTGTCGACGAATTAAGTTTACTAGGTATGTTTTTAATGGACAACTCACGCCAAGTGATTCATGAACAATTAGCCGCGGAAAACAACATGGGATTAATTACCGTCTTTATGGTCTCAGTAACATGTACACTGTACCTGTACATGTTCTGTATCTGTACTAACTCTAGCGTTAAGTTATTAATTACTATTTTATTTAGTTAGTGTCTTCCGTGTGTGACGAAATTGTACCGTTCATTTTCGTTAGATTGTTTAATTTTACCTGTTTTGAATATAAACTTAATAATTATTTTTCTTTATTATTTATTATTCTATACTATATATATATATATATATATATATATATATATATATATATATATATATATATATATATATATATATATATATATATAATATTATGAAGGAATTTAATTTTACGTCATAACAAGGTATAGTAGGAAGTTTTAAAATATGAATTTCATCAAATTATTAAAATCAAAATGAATTAATTGATTATTTCTCACCTAATTTTTAAGTGTGAACCAAACGATTCGGTTATTTCAGTATTGAAAAATTTTATTGTATTTAAAGTTTTTAATCGGCGGTTTTTTTTAATGTTTATACGTAGTTTTTTAACCTAATGTTTGATTAAAGACCCTAAAATTATGACTTTATAAAAAAGCCCGAAATTTGCCCGAATGACTAAAAAAGTATTTACTACATATTTTTTTTTGTCGTTAATTATTGGCATAAGTTACAAAATTATTTGTATTGTATACCGGAGCTGTAATATTATTTCGATTGGGGTTATTTTTAATTGAAGTATTATTTCATTTAGATTAACAGACTTTTTTAAAGCCTTGCTAATTTATTATATACAAAAAAATTAATATTTCTCATTTTATGAAAGCATGAAATATAATAATAATAATAATTTATTATAATTATAATTATAAAAACGCAAATATAATATATGCTTTTAATATTTTCAGGAAGTTTCCTAACAATAAATAATGATTTTGCTCGGCTTAATGCCCGTACTTCATTGTCAACCACTCCTAGACTGAGGCTAAAATAAAAATAATATTGAAAAAATTAATAAATTGTTAAAATGCAATGTATTGCTTTTCTTTAATAAATCTAGATAAAACTCAGACCAAAATTAATTAATTAATTTGTCTTACTCCATAATTTCTAAATTTTTTCGTATATGATATGAGGTTTGAAGATTATGGATAAAGTAATGTCCACCGACATGATGATGTGTGTTAGTGTGTGTGTGGGGATATTCTAGGACCTAGGAAATAGAAACATTCAAGATGCATTTTGGGTTTTCTCACAAAACAACATATACGAGTATTTACGTAATAATTACAAAAATGTTGGTCCGATAAACTCAAATAAATAAATTTCTCATACACAAAATATAATAGTGATACTTAATTTAATTTAATTTATCTACGATTGATACGAACTATAAACATTATATCTCTGTTTAGATGCGTAGAAAGTGATTCTTTTCGTAGCTGTATACATTAAGCATGCGCTTACTTAATTCTTCTCCTTAACGCAATTGGCGAGTTTGTTTACATTTAACAAAACTAATTGGCTGTTAGTTTAATTAAAGTAACTGTTTATATCGAGTTTTTAGTGAAAAATAATGAGTGCTTTAAGTGATTATGACGAAAATTTGGAGAATCATACGCTTCCCGAACTCTTTTAATATATTTCTAAAGACGAGAGGTACATAAAACTTTATCAATTCTTCCTATTTTTCACTGAAACTAGAGTTTCTTTCGAAATTGATATACATAATACTACACAACATACATAATATAATAACCAACATCGTTGGGGGGCTAATTGACCCTGTTTCAGTGAAATCGAGCTAAAATATGGTACATATATACTCTACAAAACCAAAAATATTCCATAACATTTCAGGATCACCCATCCTAATAAACACAAACACACACTAAGTAGCAACATTTCTTGTAAATACTCAATTACCATAATTGTTACGAAACTTTTCAAATTTTTGTTTTTATAAACAAACAACTTGCCGATGACTGACAACCAAAATTCATTTATAGAAAAGATTTATGGTATAAACTTGGTTTTGATGGGATAGAATTATTCAAAAACTATTGTTAATAGAAAAAAGAAAAAACAATAATCGTGATAGATTTGGAAAGTGCAAGAAATGATTTGCAAGAGAAAGTAAGGATCTTTAACAGAGATTAAGATTGGAAAAGTAAAAGTATTTAAAGCTCGTGAAAGCTATAATGCTAAAAGTCTAATGAAATATACATTACTTCAAGTCATACACATAAAATCATGGCATAATAAGTATACACCTTACAATATTTAAAATGGAAACTTAAGTATAATTTAAAATATAATGTTAAAATTATAAATAAAAAAAAAACGAAAGGAGAAATATGAATAAAATATTATATTTAAATCATATAGAAACACGCTTTTATTAAAAAAAAAAAAGAAAACAAGAAGAGCTAAGAAGGAGAAAATACAGTCTTTTTAACAGCCCCAGTTCTACGAGCGACCTCAGTATATGCATAATATGTCATTAATGATACAAGAATGAGGCGCTATCAACAAATGAGAAATACGCTGTCTTCTTCACATTTAATCTTGAAATCCATTCTGCGCTCAATTACCTGTCACTAGTTGTCGAATTTATCGGAAATTTATTTATTTATAAGTTGTTTAAGATTTATTATTAATAAAAGTACGAATTAATAGACAAAAAATATTGGATGCAATCTTATTTTTACTGCCAAGCTTACTGAAGATAACGGAAGCTATGTGGTTGTTCTGAAGGACGAAAAGATTTTATATCACCGATTTTAAAAATTCCAAAATAGAAATCCGTTTCAGACATCAGGGAAAATTTTTGGTTCCGTGTCTGTTTGTCGGTCGCTTAATTTTTGCGAACCAACATGTCTTAAAAGTATTGGTCCAATTTTAATGAAATTTGGATGTTAGGTCATAATTAGCCCATGTAACTGTGAACCATCTGCGCCCATTTGTTTCTCTTATGTTTCTCGTATATTTGTGCACACGAGATGTGCACAAACATACACTTTTTTTACTCCTATATCTTCAAACGTACTCTTCTGCGATGTTTATGAAATTTTAATGGTTTATCGAAAGTAGCCCGCAGCGCAGATAGCCCCAGATTAATTTCAACCGTCTGTGTTCTTTAAATCTTGCTAAATTCATAAATCAAAACTATTTTGACAGATGTACAAAACAGGGGAATATTAAATTAATTTGACAATAATAGTTTGTGAAAGCATATAATCACTCTAAAGTAGCGAGGAGGCTATGTGCCACACTAATTGACAAACTATTTTAAATTAGTTATTATTTGCCCTATTTGTTTTTATTAAGATTGTTTTTTTCTGCTTCACGTTAATTATTTCTTAACGAGCATTATGACTTTCACTTTAATAATTTCCTTCTCGGATCCACAACCAGACCATAGTATTAAAGAAAAGAAAAACTATAATAGAACTATAGTCTTCACTTTTTCTTCGTTATAACTGTTTAATTATACGTTCCACTGCAAGAATAAGATAGGGTGCTAGTTAACATTACATCCGCTAGTACTCTAGCGCCAGCTGTAGACACCGCATGTTAATACTGTCTGTTTGACGTGTACGCTCTGATTAATTTTCGATCGTTAGGATAATAAAAGAAAGTGAACAATATACGATCCTACTCATTATGATCGATTTATTGTTTTTTTTGTTTTTTTTTTTTAATAATAAAAATTAAAAAGTAATGAATGTTTTAGTAATAAAAATCAAGAGAAGTAAGAAAGTACCTTCCTGAAAAGAAAAATATATTTTTATGTGTCTACTAATTATTCTTTTTTTTCTTTTTCAAAAAATTAGCTAATTGTACATTCATTTAGGTCTAATATTTCTGTTAAGTTCATAAAGCGTGCATTTTTTTAAATGCAGTTTCAGACGAGTTGGTTTTTACAATTTTTTATTTTAGTGTTACACTCATTGAACATAAGAAGAATATAATATGAAAAATTTTAATCTGAAATGTTGCGTTTAATTGTTTTCCTTTTGTTGAAGGGAAAAATTACTTCCTTGATCAGTTTTAAAAGAGTAATTTCCTGTAACATTTGAATAGTTGTTTAGCTCTACTGATTATTTTAATCAGGCTTCTTGAAGTGTAAAGTTTAGGAAAGAATCTGCGATAAGATTACACATTTTTCAACAGCGAATAAACAAATCTTCGAATTCCGGGATCTACGAAACAGAAATCAAATTTTTCAACCGCAAATAAACGTAGCTTTGCTTTCCATGTTTTACGAAAGAGTTTACTAATGTTTAATCGCGAATAAAGGAAGCTTTTCATTCCTTGATCTAAAAAACATAAATAGAATTTTTTAACTGCGAGTAAACGTAGCTTTGCTTTCCATATTTTATAAAAGAATAGAAAATTTCAACCCTGAATAAACGAAGCTTCGCATTTCTACAATCTATGAAACGGATTACAAATTTTTGAAATGCGTATCCACAATATTTGAAGTAGCGAATGACAAGGTTGTATACTCTAATTTCATTTGTGTGTAGAAAAAAATAATTAAATTTTGCTCAAATCACAGTATATTAAAAATCGGATTGAAAAAACCTCTTGTTTAATGGGCTCTGCACGCATTAAAATATAGATATAGATTTATAGATCGGTTAGATAGTTTTAGTTTATTCTATTACCTGTTCCAAATAACGTACGATAACTTTGACTGTAAATCACGGGAACTGGGCAGGGTCAAGGTTATTCGTAATAGATTAGATATTTTTTTATAAGGGCATTAAAGTAAAGTAATATATATATATATATATATATATATATATATATATATATATATATATATATATATATATATATATATATATATATATTTGTGTATTTATTAGTAAATATAAAGATCATTTGATTAAAAAATAACCTGGAGGAGGATAGGATTCAGGAAATAAATTTTCATTATTGGACAGCTTATATATACATCTATAATAATATGTAAGTGTGGTGTTAAAGTATTGTTTCAAAGTAGAGGCCACGAGTTGTTTAGGAGGGAAATATTAGGCAATTACTTGAAGGAGCTGCCATAGACTCGCGGTCAGGGTGAAGGCTACCTGTACCAGGGTCGCCAACTGCCATTCTATTCCTGTAAAAGAGGTCCTTAAAAGAGGACCTTAAATGAGATCCTTAAAAGAGGGCCGGAAAGAAGGTCCTTATAACAAATCAGGATAAATCTGGACCTAGAAATTTTGCATATAGCGTTTAGTACGAGTTGTATCGGAAAAATGTAAGTTTTCTAAACTCCTAATGAAGCAACGAGTTTTTTTATCTCATAAGATGATATAGTTTGTATCTATACTGGCATTAAAAATAGAATTATTTTTATTACAGCGCGGGAAAATCGAGAGCCAATGAGAGCTCGATATTTTGACTTCTCGATGGCTAAATAGGAAAACAAAATGTGACTGAATAACCTCAGGATAACCACCTAGTGACTTTATTTTTTTCCTCACATAATTTGTTTGCAAACCTAAGTGTCAAAAAACAATTCTAATTATAACAACAGAGCGTAAAATCTACATCGTATTGATTATATATATCTCTCTTTGGATCGTGGCCAAAAAAAAGTTTAAGTACAATTTAAAATGAATTGAATCAAGAAACCTTATGTTACAATTGCACCACAGTTGAGGATAATCGACTGTCAAACTTTAATCACGTGAAATACTCAATAAAATTAATTCTAACAATAAAAAACCTGTCATAGAATTCTGATTCCAGCAATACAAAACCTGTCATACAATCCGGATTCCAGCAATACAAAACCTGTCATACAATCCGGATTCCTGTAATACAAAACCTGTCATTGAATGGAATCCGGATTCCAGCAATACAAAACCTTTCATAGAATGAAGATAAGGGAATCCCTGCAATCAATATAAAAAACACTTTTCCATCCATTTTCTCATTATTGAGGAAATACTTTAAATTGAATTATCGTGATGACCAGATTATTTTATGATGTGTTTTGTGGTAACATGAATATATATTTTTTAGAAAGTGTCCAATTAAATTGTAATAGCTAATTTTAAGCGTTTTGACCTTGTTACAAATCAATACATTTGGATAGAGTGAAGGCAAATTCAATTTATATGCAGATGTCGGAAACAATTAGATTTTTTTTTTAGAAACGATTGCAAAATGACTCAATGACAGATAAAGTTATTAATACGAGACATTAGTTACTGTCTTATAGTTTTACGTCTCAATATCTATGTATATAATAATTGTTTTCAATCAAAGTTGATTGAATGATCAAATGATTGAATCGTGTTGTAAACATATTTAGTATTTTTTTCATGTAACAAGGAAATGATGAAAAATAAATAAATGAAATCTTTATATTATATAAATATGGGTTTCTATACGCTATTAAAATTCTACATCTTATTAGATCTGGTTTTATACTTAAACAATGATTATTATTGTAATAATACAATGATCGCCTTGTTGTGCGTGATTAACGTACTTAGAGTCACTTGAAACCGAGGTCCATCTATACATTGACATCTGTTTCGAATCCCAGTCCAGTTGGATCTGTTTCACAGAGATAATCCATCACTCGTTACATCGAGTAGATGTGAGCCATCATCTCTTAAAACTACTCGTCCAAATTTAATGAAATTTATGGATTAAATCGTGGCCAGATTATCATATTAAAATAAATGTATAAAATATAATGGCCAAGCATGTGCTTTCATTACACCCCAGAGGGTATTTAAATATCTGACGAGTTTGTTAAACGGCTTGGCCGATGATGCCAAGCTGTTTTAAGATGGCGGTTATTTGAAACTTCGATTTAGCTAAAACTTTTGCTCTCAAACTTAGCGAAGGTAACGGAAGCTACGTGATCGTTCTGATGAACGAAAAATTTTTATGCCCCAAAAATTCCAAGGCAGAAATCCGGTTCAGACATCAGGAAACATTTTTGGTTTTGTGTCTGTTAGTTTGTTTGCCGCTCAATTTTTGCGAACCAACATATTATCTTAAAAACTACTCGTCCTAATTTAATGCAGTTTGGATGGCAAGTCATAATTAGCCCATTGTTGGTCCCTTGTAGGTTTTAATCTTCTGCGCCAATTTGTTTATCTTCCACATGAGCACAAACATACATTTATTTACACCTATATCTTTAAAAGAACTCATCTGATTTGTATGAAATTTAAATGGTTTGCCCGCAGATAGCCCCAAATTAATATCAACCATCTACGCTCCTTAAATCTTGCTAAATTGATTCTTTAAATTATGTAAAATATCAAAACAATTTTGACAGATTGTGTTAAAAACCAGTTTTTGCGCCTATTTTCCCAATTACGTTTCGTTCACAAAAATGACGACGGACATACAGACAGAACGATGAACTGCCATGAAACCGATAATGTCTAAAATACAGTTTGATTGAGGAAGTTTTAAAAATAGACTTCCAATTGGGGTCGCGCATAGCTTCCTCCCATCCTATCACGTACTTAATTGATTTTATGCTTTAACAAGCCATTATGGTCTAATTTGTTTAATTGTTTACCCGGTTTTTTTTATTCTGTCAAAATTGTTTTGATTATTTACTTGAATTAAAGTATCAAATAAGCAAAAGGTAAAGAGTGCAGACGGTTCAAAGTAATCTGGGGCTATCTGCGGGTTACTTTCGATAAACTATAAAGTTTCATACAAATCAGGTAATTACTCTTGAAACTATAGGTGTAAATTAATGTAAGTTTGTGTGCATGTAGAAGAAAAACAAATGAGCGCAGAAGGTTGAAACTTAAATGGGACCAACAATGGGCTACTCATGACCTACCACCCAAATTTCATTAAAATTGGACGTATAGTATTTAAGATATATTGGTTCGCAAAAATTGAACGACAGACAGACACGGAACCAAAAATGATCCCTGATGTCTGAAACGGAGTTCTGTCTTAAAATTTTTAAAGTTGGAGACCTGAAATTTTTTCGTTCTTCAGAATAGCTTTCGTTACCTTCGGTAAGCTCGGAAGCAATTGTAGAAGTAAAAGACAACTGATAATATAGGGGGTAAATAGGTAAAGGTAGTTGAAATAAAAAATGATTAGTTGATAAATTAATCAGTATAATTTATCAATATAATTAATCAGTGCATTATCAAACCAGAAATAAAATAGTATAGTATATAAACTATTAATATTGTTTTTTTTCAACTACTTTTAGATATTTACCTTTATTAGAAATAAATGCCATACAATTTTAATCACTTCCTAATATTATACAATAAAAAATGATCTTTAAAATGATGTAAATATTTAGTTACTTTCGGAAGCTCGGAAACAAAAATATATAACCGTAACTGATATTTTACCTCAGTTTTTTATTTTGTAATTGGGAAAAGCTCCTTACCATATTTTTATGATAATAAGCAACTACAACCCAAAATATTAAGTTCTAGGACTTCCGGTGGATGCGGTCACCATCGGAAGACCTAGAACTTAATGATGACATCAACTGCAGAAGCGTAAGCAATAAGATACAAACGACAAAATCAATTTAACAATGCATTTAGAGATTAAAGTTGCACATTAAAAATTATACTTATTAAATTTATTTACTCGTGATTAATTTATTATTCTTGTACACTCGTATGTTCAATTCCAAGTTGGATAGAAGTTGTTTTGTCTGGGTAATTAAATATTCAAATCCAAATAAGAACTTGGTATTATTCTAATTATGTGTTTATTTTTTGCTTTTAATTTTAAAAAGTAAAGATTTATTATGTATCCTTAAATAATCTGAATTTAAATTCCAATAATAAATTATTCAAACGTAAATAATTAATTTAGCATACTAGATCAATTGAAAAAGTATATACATTCCACCTATAGTTAAAGCAAAATCATTTAAATATTATATAAAATTATTAAAGTTTAGAGAAGATGTATATCATTGCCAAAACCTTTAAATATCATAATATACATTTTATACTTGTATATATGTGCATAATAAGCTAGATTTGCGGTTAGACATAGTATTTTGAAAAAAAAAAAGGCAAACAAAAAAAAAACTCGTTACATGTTTTTATCGAGCGTTTTTTAATATTAGTGAATATAAATTATTATGTTTTGGATAGTTAATTTTTAATCTTCTGATCTTGAATTTTAAACTAGTAAATGTAAATCTCTTTACAATTATTATATAGGATTAAATTGGAATTGAAAAATATCCAATCACAAAATATACTGAAGTTGTATTTTTAATTTCCTTTTCTTCTTTGATTTATCTTAGACTTAATGAAGTGTAAATGTACAAGGATATGTAATTTGTGTACTATTGCGTGTTTATTATACATATTAATTAAACATTTCATTTTTTTAGACTGTAAAATTACTTCTCTAATCATTTGTAGTAATTTTTTTTTTAGTGGTGATAGTACTTATATTTAAAACGGTAATTTTTCACTGATTATTTTTACGAGTATGTTAAACAATAATAAATAAATTATATTAACTAGTTCCTAGATCAAAATATAAAATTAAGTAGGAAGTTGAAAGTATTAATTAATTTTTAATTAAAAAAAATAGTATATTATATTTAATGTATTAAAATTACCGTATGGATTTATGTATACATACGACATACATGCACTCACATTATATGTATTAATTTACATCTTCGACGTAAAATCTTATTTTAAACGTGATTTAACTATCCTGTATTTTAAATGTAATGATAAACTATTATTTGCATCGAGGTCATAAATGTAAATTTTTAACCTTTCTATGCCTTGATTAAAAATTATATCAACAAGCTGTTATATAGATTCTAATAAAATATTATAATATATTATGTACACACACACACACATATATATATATATATATATATATATATATATATATATATATATATATATATATATATATATATATATATATATATATATATATATATATACGAGTATGCATATACATTTAATACATTTCGTATATTGTTCGCATATTCGTTTGTTCATAGTTCTTATTGATTTATACCATAGTAACTTCGTTTATAGTAAAATAATTTCTTTGAAAAAAGTAAGTACATAATTAAAAGTACACACACTAATATTATAAATCATTGAACTCTTACCATATAATGTGTATTCATATATGTGTGTGTGTGTGTGTGTGTGTGTGTGTGTGTGTGTGTGTGTGTGTGTGTGTGTGTGTGTGTGTGTGTGTGTGTGTGTGTGTGTGTGTGTGTGTGTATATATATATATATATATATATATATATATATATATATATATATATATTTATTAACAAAAAAATGCTGGAAATCCCAATTTAGTAAATCTAATATTATTACCTAATTAAATTTATGATTAAACATTTTCAAAAAGTTATTAACAGGTGATTATGTACGTTGCGTTTTTTATTTGTAACAATATCAGACTTTTTCTTGTCAATATTTTTGGAAAAGTCCTATATCAATACAAATTTCTATTACAATGGAATACAAAATATATTTTTCTAAAATTAATATCGTCTAAAGCGATGGACTTACCGGAAGTTAAAAAGGGTAAATCCATCCAAATATCGAATGGTTGCACCATCGCATATTTTCTTTCTAAATATAGTACGTATATGAGATTTTTTACTTTCTCATGTACGTACTATATTTAGTATAAGAGAATAGTAACATGTCCAGAGCATGTCTCCCTGGAGAGTTGTGTCTGTGGAGGAAGGAAAATGTTTAGTTGGGGGATAACAACATAGATATAAAATTGACATCTCCATGTTCCTATGCTGATCCTAGACGATGGTCCAACATATGTTTTTTTTTTTTAACAATAAAGATAACAAATCTTTCGTTATATTTTTAATCCTTAATTATCCTATTGACATATTTTGATGAAGTCATTCAGTTTTTACATAAATGAACCGTTTTCAAATATCATTGGTTAAATATTGATTTTTTTATAATCAGACATATTATTATCTTCGTATATTATTAGCTCTTAAGGTCATCTTGGTTAAAGTGTGTGGTTTAGTTGTCTATGATAAATGCATTGGCTTTATAGAACCATAAGCTAATAAATATATGTTATGTATTTAACTAAATAAAAATTGACATTGCCTAACTTTGCTCTCCCTACCAATTTCATTATTGTAATAAAATATTAATTATAGTGAGTACAATTTAAAGATTAACTTCATTCTTGATATTGACCACTTTAATTAGTTATTATAAGTAAAATCCATTCATGGTTCCAACCACATTAATTGGTCATCATCAATAAACTCTGTTACTGGCCTTAATCACTTTGATTTTCCATTATCAGTTAACTCTATTCATAGCCTCAACACCTATAGTTGGTCATAATTATTGAACTCTATTCCTGGACCCGACCACTATAGTTAGTATCGTCAGGTCTTTCTTGTAATTTAGAACTGTTTAATTTAATAATTTATTCTCCACTGCTTAGAAGTCAAGTCAAAGTCGATCATGCATAAAACATACTATTCGTATTATGATGTTTTGTTAAATAAATTAATACATTTTGCTCATAAAGTATTATTTATCATAATTCATATTATGATAAAAACATTTGAATAATTTCCTTTCTTAACGTTTCGTAGAATATATCATGCTATTTATTATTATTATTTATTTGTATGCTTTTACAAAAGATCGGAATAATTGTTAATTCAACTTCTTATTGCTTTTTTTTTATTTATTTATTTTTTTTTTTTACATTTCAAGGTTTTCTATTGTATAAATTATATTTTTAAAATATTGAATAATATGGGTCTATGAGTACATATTAAGGCAAAAGTAAGTCGTCTTTAATCCCTTTAAGACGCTAATTCTCAAGAATTGAAAATTTCTGAGGAATAATTGATTAATTTCGTCATTGACTGACATGTTTTTTTTATGCAAAGACATCAAGTTATGAGTGCTAATTTCCTTTAATATTCTGTAATAAATTGTATCGAATAATATTACCACAATAATTTTTATCTTCGGTCGACTTATAGAGACTATAATTCATCGAAACTCAATGATTTTTGAAAGTTTCGCATTTTATTTGAAAAATATAAATAAATAAAGTCTAGGTCAGGATCATTTGCAAATCTCCCGTAATTTATCGGCCTTGTTTCAGTGACTTTCTAGGTCGAAAAATTACATCCTATTTAACGAATAAATAAATAAAAGTTAAATGAACTTAAAGGTTGATTGTCTTTATAAGATTATGTTAAAAGCCTAAAGCGATATTTATATATATTATAAAAAAATAAATTATGTGGTGTTAATAAAATATATAATAGATTCTTATTTAAATGTAGGAATTCCCGCTTGATACTAAGCAGAAACCAATATAATTTTAATTTGAGATTTTTCTTCCGAGCTTATCGAATATAACGGAAGTAACGTGATTATTCTAAATAACTAAAATTCTTTTGTTCCGAAATCCGGTTCAGACATCAGGAAACAATTCTGGTTTCATATCTGCCTATTTGGTCTGTCGATAGACGCATGTTTGCTAATTACCGTATCTTAAAAACTACTCGACCACTAGAATTTAGGTGGTTCGTTAAAATTAGTCCACAGAAGGTTTCATATTAAATTTAATCCCCAGATCCATTTATTTTTCTCTGGCATATATGGAATATTAAAAATAGTTATCTGATTTAGAATAAAATGTGTATGATATGGTGAAAGTAACTCACAGATAGCCCAATATTACTTTCAACCTTTTGTGAACATTTATTATTAAATATAAATAAATGTGACCCCTCTTGAAAACGAAACAACCGCACTTTTAATTCCCAGAAAAGTCACATTATTAATTTGGAACTTTTTAATTATGCTCACATTCTTTATTTTATATCCATTTGCCAATTCGTCGAATGATATGACATGAGAAAGCTATGCGCCACACTAATTCCTTGACTTTTTTACTTATATTCGGACAAAATAATTAACAATTAATCAAATAAATCGAACAAATCTTCTACACATAGATAATTAATTATTTAATTGATTTATAATATATTTATTTATATAATAAAATATTTAAAATTTAATTATGGTTGAAATAGAAATTACATTTTCATCGGAAAATTACTTAAATGGTTAGATTTGTATTTAAATTGTTTTACTTAATTGTATTACTTAATTGTAATTTTTTTTAAACTAAACCATTTTTAGGGGCCGTAGGCAAAACCAAGGACCCTTATATTTTCCTACGTGTGTCTGTCCGTCCGTCCTGTCGCCTGCTCTCACGGCTACACCTTTCGTCCGATCACTTTGAAATTTGTCATGTATGTGTCTTGTACCTGCCCGCATATTTTAAAAATATAGCGAATTAAAAAAAATAATTTTCAAAACAATTAGGGTAAAAAATCTTAAGGGTTAACACTTTCTTATTTTTTTTTCGACACCGTGAGGGGTATCATATGAAAGGGTACGTCGAGCTGATTACAAAAATATATAATTCTTTGGTTATAACTTTGATAGGGCGAGCGTAGGCAATTTTGAAGTGGGTGTGAAACGTGCCCCCCCCTCTATCTCGCTTATGTGAAGTGCAAAAATTCTGAAAAAATTCCTGAACATCCATTTTTGTTCTTCGACCAAAAGTAAAGATACAACTTTTTGGAAATTTCGAAAAAAATATTATTTTATTTTTTATTCACAAAATACGTTTTTTTTATAATTATGGTCTTTTCGATGTATTATATGGTTGTACTCCGATTCAGTGGCGAAATAAATACTTTATCAGAAGTTTGTTTATGTGTTTTGAGAATATCAGACATAGGATAGTTCAAAGTAAGATTTTTAGCATTTTAAAAAACACCATCAATAGGGTGCTACTTAAACTATACAGGGTTGCCTACGGACCCTCGCTGTGTGCTGACTAGCACACACTTGACCTGTTTATTTAATAATTATTATTTAATTTCATGTTGTTTTAAATTTTTGGGGGGAGCACCCCCAAATTTATGTAATAATTTAAATAAAAAGAACTGAAAAGCAGAGAAAGGTAAAATAAATAAAACAAAATAGGTAAATATAAAGCATATAAAAATACATACTTATTTACTTTTTTATCGCTTATTTTTAGTCCATATCGTTTATTTTTTACCATACACATTTAAAAAAAGAAAATATAATATTACCTCGTTTATAAAATGAATAATTGTATCATTTTTCTGCTCTACTCTATCATTAATCAGATAAATATGACATAGAGTAATAAAACGATGTGTTCAATTATCAATCAATAATTATACATGTTTTTATTTTTTAGGTGACAAACGTAATTTGAGGGGGGGGGGGGGGGGGGGGGGGCAATAAATAAAACAAACACTGAAAAAAAAAATACGTGATGACCTTTAAATACCCTATGTCTATCTAAGTTTATTTCTCTCATTATATATACCTATATCTATTTATATATTATTATATATATATATATATATATATATATATATATATATATATATGTGTGTGTGTGTGTGTGTGTGTGTGTGTATTATATATGTATATAATGTTCGACAGAATTATAATATAAATTATGAGATCATTATCAGTTTAACAGAATGGCATAATATTTTATTATAATTTCACTTTTTTCTTAAATGCAATAAATTACTGTTACCGTAAAGTGTAATGAGACAATGAATTATGTATTAGGTATTTCTTTATGACTGCATAAAAAAAGAATAATATATATTAAATCATTTATACGCCTAAATAATAAATTAATGTTCATAGATTAAATTGATAAAGATAAAGCAGCTCCTGAAAGTGATATAATATTTTTAAATTTTAATGATTTAATAAATAATTTTTACCATAGAAGAAAATAATGCTGGTTAGATTTTTCTAATTTAAAACAATCACAAATTATTTTATTTTACTTATAAACAGCTTGGTTTTCCGGTGAAATCCGCGTCACGAAGAGGTTGAAGACCGGCGTTTTGCTTCCATTACTGGAAATAGCAGTATGTCTTGCTGTTGCTTGAAAACACGATGCACCACACCCCTGAAGATGCTTTTAGTAGTGGAAGCGAAACGTCGGACTTTAAACCCTTCGTGACTTGGAATTCACCAGAAAACCAAGCTGTTTATTACGCGTGTACCTGTGGTAGCCTACGCAATAAATTCATTTTACTTATTGTACTATACAAGTTTATATTCTATTTTAAAATAGTATAATGTTAAAAGTAGTATTAAGAGGTTAGCTCTGGTATCAACTACAAAATCTTGGCGTTGTTGGGTATTCGGTCACATGGGGTGGTGGCATCACTTTTGAAATTCAGTACGATTCATATCAACAATGTGATAAAAATCCTAGTTTGAAATACGTGAAAAAAGTTACAGATTAAGTCTTTTAAGCGTATAGGTCCACCAACATCTCCAATTTGGATATGTTAATACTTAGTTTGTATATAGGTATACCATAAATATGAGCTAGTTAACATGCGAGAACTCAAACATTTATCCAATAAACAGTATAGACCAACTCTATCACTTAATTGGTGAAATACTATAATTGCTAATATGAAATACACTAAAAGTTCACTTTATCCGAGCTTTTTGTTTATTTATACTGTAATATCTGTTGAACCATCTCTAGATATGTTTGCATGACGCCCATCCACTAACCTTGGCTCTACCATAAATATTTAACCTTGCTCTCCAGAGTATATTATTAAAAGTACGTAACAGAGTGAAATGTGGAGCAATGTGGAGCAATGCGAATGCGTGTGGATCACGAACAAAGCTTGTCAGGGTGGAGCTCAATTTAATGTTTACAGATAATGAATATCTAGTGTTTTATATAAATATCTATATATAAATAAAGAGTGCAGTCATTATAACAGTACTATCTATTTTAACGCCTCAAAAAGTCCTTCTAGTTCATCCAAGGTTTTTTTTAATCCCTAGTTGTATCTTGTTTTTATCTAATTTTTATAAACAGTTGACCTAAATTAATAAATAAATCTATCAAAACTTTCTCATACGCATAGTGATAATTGGATAATTTGGATTTATAACAAATTCAACACGTGGTTGTTTACAATTCCATATATATTTTTGGAAACTATCTTTGGTTAGTGGTAGTTAGAGGTGCTTGCAGGTAGATAGATACGTGTGGAGGTGGTTAGATTTAGGAACAGGATGAAGTTGGTTAGAGGTTTTTACAATAAGATAGATGGTTAGAAATGGGTACAGGTGGTTAGATGTAGGTACAGGTGGATGGAGATGCTTACAGGTGGTTAGATATAGGTGCAGGTGGATGGAGATGCTTAAAGGTTTTTAGAGCTACCTATAGGTGGATATACATGTTTAGAGATAGGTGGAGGTGGATAGAGATGTTTTGAGGTGCTTAGAAGTGGGTACAGATGGATGGAGATGCTTAAAGGCGTTTAGAGCTACCTATAGGTGGATATGCATGTTTAGAGATAGGTGCAGGTGGATAGAGATGTTTTGAGGTGCTTAGAAGTGGGTACAGGTGGATGGTGATGTTTAGAATTAGGTGCAGGTGGTTAAATGTATTACACGTCTAATATTTTCTAACTATGTTTAACCAAAATTAAAATACAAGGCTATTGCTTGTAATTTATTTTTACTTTCTCATGAAAAGAGAAAGTATTGTGATGTCGCAAAAATTCGAATTTGAGGTTTTTCATAGATTTAAACATTTTGAGGTCCCTTGAGTCCAAAAAAGTGTTTGTTTTTTAAAAAAAACAAAAAAAAAACAAAAAAAACGTCATTCTATCGTCTGTGAAGACGCGTGGAGCCTAAACTACTCGGCCGATTACAATTACATTTGGCATACATATTCAAAAGAATCATACCCTAAGGTGAAATCGAGAAATGTATTCATTATCTCCAAATTTAGGTGCGCTACCCCCAAATTTCGGAAAGTACTAAAGTTCCGGCGATTTTGATTAAATAAATTCTAAAATTTATAGTCTTTCAGAATTATGAATCTAATCATATAAGCCTTTTTCCCGAATAAAAATATCCATTTTCCAAATTATTGTATAAATAATTCTGATTTTCACAACCACCTGTTGAACTTATTTAATATGTTTTGTTTATAAATAAATTAACAATTTTATTATTTAACCTAGGGATCATAAATAAAATAATGGTATTTAATATGCGTGCATAAACAGAATTTTAAAAGCTTTTGGTAATTATAAATTTAACTCGCCAATAAATTACTATTTTACCAGTTTATACGCGATGTACAATTCCACCTTCACTTCTTCTTGCTCCTACTATCGACTCATATAAATCGATTCTAATACCTGTCAAATCAAAAGTATAATCTAACAATCCTAGAAATCAAGGGCGGCAAATATATTTATTTTTAATTTAAAACTAAATTAATTCATCATTTAAATAAGTAAAATAATTATTAAAAAAAAAATCAGTTCCCTTCACTTCTAATACCAATATATATTTCTTCCGTCTATTATATATTTATTATTATTATTCCCCACACAAAAGATCAAACTAATTTAAACGAAGTCTTAGTACAAAAGGGGATTTTTTATTTTTATTTATTCAAAAACCGGAAAAGCTATTAGACTTTTTTTTGGTTCGTAAAGCGTCGTTTAGAATGTATTTAAGAAACCTTGATATATTTTTTTTATAAATTGTTAAATGACGCACAGGAGTCGTTTTTGTTACAAAAGAGACAAGGCAGCAAGGTGGTGACTCGATCCTCGACTTCTTCTCAGGAAGTCCTAACTAATGTCTAATTAAGCCGCGCCTTTCCCAACTTAGCACAGTTTAAGTTTTTTTTCCCTTATTTATTATTATTATTATTTTTTTTATTTTTTTTATTTTTTATAATTATTTTTTTCTCTTATCTATCCTATATATAGATACCTCATTTGTTGAATACAGTCAATTTATTTAATGAAATAATATATATATATTTTTTTTTTTTCATTTAAAAAAAATCTTTATTCACGATTTATAATGTATTTATATAACATCAAAATAAACCAGTATATAATATATACGTACATATAATTATATTATTCATTTTATTATTTAAATATTATGTATTTTTTGTTTTAATTTTTTGCTCTCTAGGACTGGTCTATTGTCATAAGTGGTAATACCGGATTTATATGTTTTCCATTAATGTAATATCATATTTAAATAATAGAATCATTAAATGTTTTATTCCCCTCCCCCCGCCATTTTTTTTATTTTTTTTATATATATATATATTTGTTGACTTCATTTTCTATTATTGTTCTTATTATTGTTTATTATATGAATGGTCACTTAGACCATATAGACTGCTGTGGTCACTTACTTTAATGGTAAATGCCGCTTAACTTCCATTACTTCTATGGAAGTTAATTTTACTTTTGTAGCTGCTTTACTTCTTTTATTTTCATATCAATTTCAACCGTCTATACGCAGACATTTAATATTGGATAAGAATAAATTTAAAGCCACTGGGAATTGAAACAGTTTATAACAGTTATATTTTATATAACTGCAATATATGGCTTCCAACCTTGGTTCTCTTGAGATTCCACTTTTTATATTCCTTTCGGGAATGGAGTGAAACCTCAAGAGAAGCTTTATTGCTATTTTGTTATAGATTCATTTTATCGTCAATGTATGTTAAAGGTTTTATTTGTTTTGACAAAAAGAGTCAAACCCTGAGCATTGATTTGTTTACCTTTGATTAGATGTATCTATAGTTCGGCTGATGCACGTGTATCGCTTCTCACGTCTACCTCAGGAGATAAGGAGCCCTGCTAATGTCAACACCCCCTTCCACGCCTCCGCCCTCCCGAGACGATAAACGACATTTAGCTAAATCAGTCTGGGCACAGCCGACCTAGAGTGTTCCTGACCTACACCCTGATTCACGGCTTGTCCGGATTTACGTCTACACGTAGTATACTTGTGCGGTGTTCGATAAACGTGTCCACCGGCTCTCTTAAGTGTGTCGATGACTGGTGAATAGTCGCAGTAAAGTGCCGTTTGGAGACATTTAAGAGATACCGCCTCTTTAAGCGCGGGATTATCATTCGTGTAGTGACCCCGACTACGGGAACTTTTCCGAACAGAGTTCAGGCTCGGTAATGTGTTCTGCAATGGCGATGGAGAAGAACTACTCTCTACTGGGAGGATTACTGGAAATGGATTTCCCAAAGTCGGTCTGATCAGCGGTGAATGAACTTTTAGGAGTACTCTGGAAACAGCTAAGTCGTACCTTAGAGTTTTAATAAAACTATTTTTTTTTTATAATTATTTTACTCAGTGGCCACAAAGAGTTAGTTTTTTGTTAGTTTACCCTAGACGTCTCAGGGACGTGTATAATTTAGTTTTTACTTTATTGGTGTAGATTATACAACCATTTATTGTTAATTTAAGTAAATATTGTTTTTTTGCTATAGCTACGTTAGAATTAAGAAAATAAGAAGTTTAATTTAGTGATTAATAATTATGATGGATTAAAGAATTATAGTTTGATAAATATAAGATATATAATTTGACTCCAAATTCTATTCCGTTCACTTATAAACTTATGTTTATAGGTTTATGTAACTTATTCTTATTTTATATTATGTTTTCTTTATATTATGTTTTTGGTAACTCCCAGCCAGATCAGTTTTGAGGCTTCATTATAATTTGTGTTAACCCTATTTTAACTGTTCGGAGACATCGAACTAAGCGGTTTTTTTTGTATGTAAACTGGATCGGGCTGGAGGTTACAAAGATCTGATCTTTTTTTTTTAAATGGTATTTTATTTTCCAGTTATTTTTTTTGGGTTTATTAATTTTGTACCCATACTGTTTCTTCACAACTGTATATAGTTTGAGTAGCTTGCTCCAAAGCTCCAAGATAATTTATTTTATAGCTTTTTTTCCGTAATTTTTTTTTAAATTTAATTCTATCCTTTCGGTGTCACATCACACATCAGGGCTACGGAGGAAGCTTATCAAACCAGCCCTATTCTATTATATGTATATATCATTTTTTTTCCCACTGTATGTAGTTTGCTAATTTATGGCTTATTTTCTGAACTTAACTCTGAGTTTGTAAAAGTCAACCTAGATCTTGGGTACAGGTCTTAAACACCTTGATTAGATTAATATACCTATTGATGATTCTTTTGGAATTTAAAACTTGTCTGTGTACTTTTCTCTTCCTGATACCACTTTTCTTAATTAGAGTATTTAGAGACAGTCTAGATCACCTTATTGGCCTACGACTACGACCTTTGGTTTTATGTTCCTTATTACATATCTGATATTACCGATTTTCCTTTTTGCCTCTTATCATACTAATTTTCATTTGAGGGGTTTCTTCGTCTTACCCTCTTTTTTTTTTTCTATTTTTTTTTTCCCAAACGAAGTGGCGCCTATTTACCGATTTTATTTTCTTATCTAATACCCCTCACCTCCCTTTACCATCCCTTCTCCTCTCATAACCTTGCTGCCCACACCCTAACCGGCTGAGTTGGGACTAGTGTGTTATAAGTTTTAATGGTGGTACCACACTATTTTATACTAATCTGACAGTTATGTACCGAATCTGCACAGGACCATTTCCGCACCTATGTTTAATACCGCACACTTCACTTAAACCACTCAGAAGCAGGTATAAAACCAAATATCTAAATTATATGACTTAGGTAAAAATGTATATGCTACCAAAACCAAACGCTTCTTAAATTGTAAATATTTTTAGCCATGCAATTTTAAGAATATTGACACATACTCTTCCTAATATTATTAATATCTGAAGATGCTATATTATTTTCTCCAGGAGCCACTTCTAATCTAATAATCTTCTAGGCCTCTCAGTTAAATCTAACTTCACAGGCTTCCGCCGGCGCTCCGTCGGCTTTCCGTTTACATTTATTTTTTATTTCTTGTATTTTTAAGCTTTCTGGATCAACAGAGTTGTGTCGGTGTATGGCTGTTGTGTTCACTATATTTTGTTCGTCACAGTCTGTATAGATATAGATGATAACCCAACGCTTTTTTCAACACACCGCCACATTAATATACCAGATTTTAAGGCCCTCAAATATCTACATTTAAAGTTCTTACATACCAAAATATCGTTTCCTCTATTTGACAAAACTTTTGTGTATTTCATTTCAATTTACACACGTGCACACAATAATATTATTCAAACACATTCACAGACTGACTGAGTCAACATACTAAATTATCAGCTATTAGCTTATCAGCTTCATCATTGATGACTATTATTTAGTTATGTATTATTGTTTATGTGAATAAACAATAAATTATGTGTTGTAAAGTACTGGACTGTACCTTTTTTTTCTTTTTTTTTTAATCCTTTTTCACCTTTTTTTGGATGAGAAGGGATCCAGTGTCATTTTCCTTTATGCGGTAATGGACCAATCACGTTTGTGCGGTTTTGGACTGTTTTCGAGGAAAGTGTGCGGTATTGGTATTTTACCAATCTGACCGTTATATATAATAACAGGATGCGAGAAAGCTATGTACCACACAAATTGGCGCAGAAAAAATAATTATATATTACCAATCTCTCATTTGACCTAATACTCTATAGTAAAATTTAATACGCGTATAAACAACTTGTATACCTCATTTTGTATTCTTGGTATTTGCATACATGACTCACTGATCGGCTAAATCATTACGGTATCTCTGGAACAACTAAACCAATAACTATAACATTTTGTAAATAGGTTTATGTTAAACACTAGGTCCTCGTTAAGAAATCCTTTTACAATCCTCCATTTTAATTAAACTTTAGGTCCTCCTTAGGAAATCTTTTTACAATCCTCCATTTTAATTAAACTTTAGGTCCTCCTTAGGAAATCTTTTTACAGTCCTCCATTTTAATTAAACTTTAGGTCCTCCTTAGGAAATCTTTTTACAATCCTCCATTTTAATTAAACTTTAGGTCCTCCTTAGGAAATCTTTTTACAATCCTCCATATTGATTCAAGATGGTGGCCGTATGGAAACTTCATTTGACGATATCTCCGGAATTAATTTCACTAAACCTGCATACTTGAAGATAGCTTTCTTTTAATGCATAAACAACTTCTATAAAAAAAGTTCCAATCGGCCATTTTGATTCTATATGGTGGAGGTTTATGGATGGAAAATACCACTGCTTTTCTCGAAAAGTTGAAAAAAAACAACAATTAAATGTGATATACAGTGGAATTTAAATACAGTATTAACATATGAGAAAGTTTGTCTGACTTGCACCGAATAATTTTATTTTAAATTTATTTCATTGACTAAATTATTACACACAACCAAAGTTTTAACATTTGCCACTAAAAGAAATCGGCTGTCACTTTTTATTTTAAATCAAGGCTAAAGGAACATACATATTTTAACTCCAAAAATGGTCAATAACCTAAAACTTGGTGGAAATTTACCTTTTTAAAATAAAATTTTTCCTTTTTTATAAAAAAAAATATATTTTAAGTAATACTAAGTAAAAAAAAATAGTGAAAAAGATGTATATTCTTTAAATAATATCAATTTAATATTTAGTTATATATATATATATGCACACAAAACTCCAATCGACTTAATTGGTGTACCATCAATTGGCAATATTCCAACTGGAGAATTTCACAAAAAAACAAAACTTTTTATCATGTAATATATTTTTATTTAAAAAAAAAAAAAAAAAAATCAATGGAATCCGGACAGACGGGAGAAAAACTAAAAAAAGAATGAATAGAAGGATATAACTAACAAATAACACAAGAAAAGTAGATATGCGAGTATGTAAGACGTATACACGTATATACTTTACTTGATTAACCTGATATTTTCTTAAGTTTGAAAAAAGTGAAAAAAAAAACAAAAAAAAAAAAAACAATTAAAATAAAAATAAAGGTACAATCTTGGCAAATGAATGTCGATTGCCCTTGAAATACTTAAAAGGTTATATAGAAGGAGTCGTCCTATATTGTCACTTAAGTTGCTTAAAAAAAAATCACTTAGTCAAATGAACTTAAGTTATTAATTAAGAATTCAATGATCATAGCAATGTGTATCATGGTCGCTTAAATCTAAATATTTAATATAACTTCAAAGAGCGAAACTAATCAGTATTGGTAATAAAATAAATATTATTAATACAAAAAAATGAAATACAAACAAAATGACAAATGAAGAATAATTGCGTTAGTTAAGTCCATAGATAACGATGGCTAAGTTACTGGCTTAGCTTTTGAAAATTTTATTAATATTTTCAAGATTGTGGTCCGACAAATAGAAATAAACTTCCTCATATAGATACTGATACTATATTAAAATCCCAAAATAACTCATTTTAATTTTTATATATATTTAAACATAAAAAGTTTACAACAGGTGGTTGTTTAATTTTTGTTTTCGATTTTAAAGAAGAATCAGATACATTATCAATATACAGTTACTTTATCAATATCTTGGAAACTAGATTTTTGCCGGGGAAACAATTTATATAGGTTAGATTCGTATTTAAATGAACTTCATTTTTTTTTCAACTTATTAATCGGACACGTCGGAACCGTTTTCGACAAATATTGTTTTTCATGTTTCTTGGAGTTTTTGGGGGATATAATTGCTTTAGGCTCCACGCATCTGTACCGCCTACAGACTGCGGACGGCTGACTGAAATTTACCACATTTGTGGACTTAGGGGACCTCAATTTAGGGAGCTAGCGTAGCCGTGTGGGTTAAACCACGTCTGCTCGGCCATCACTGAACCTCGAGTGGAACGAGACGGGGTTCGATTCCTCGCCGTGACATTCTGATTTATATGGCTCACTATTGATCACATCATACTCGCTTTGGCGGTACTATGTACAGAGGTATGATGTGTGATGTGGCTGGAACTCTCTACCGCGGGGCGTAAAAAGGGCCTAAGTGATGGCTTAATTGCAAGGTTCGAACAAGTGGTTCGTCCTACCCGTCCTAGTAGAAAGTAGAAGTAGAAGTAGGGGACCTCAAAATGTGTAAATATAAATTTTAAAATCGGATTTTCGCACCATTACAATTATTGTTTATATACTACATAAGTTGCATATTATTTTAGAGATCTTGATGAGTAGAGTAAAAAGATACACATAATAATTATTTTTAAAATGGCTGTCTCAGAGAAAGCCCAAAATATAAAGAGTTTTAAGTCATATTTCATGTTGTATATCAAATTAAAGTTATTTTTTAAGTAGGTAATGATTAGTAATGCCTCGCGTACACCCTAGCCTAAGTATGCGAGTTGGGAATGAGACCCATCACTGGTTGGTTATCATTACTAAACAAAAGATAGGTTGAAAACTAATTTTGAAAGCAAGTTAAATGTCCTTGAGCTATTTCTTCTTTTATCGAAGTCACCCCTTTAAACGTCTTAAAGCAGAATCTCGTTTGAAATAAAAGAAACATCAATTAAGTATAATCACAAATAATTAATGAAGGATATACGGAAAAAACAGATCATAAAAAAATATGATGACATTTCTTGTTATTCTACAAGAGTACACTTTGTTTCAAGTAATTATAGATCAAGTATGATAGATCAACTTGATATAAATAAGCTCTGCGTAGATTAGGTACTTGATAAGATTGCTAGTCATGAAAACCCAGGAACCCTTCGTCCTATATTGTATGTTCATTCCATATTTATGTCATGCTCTGTAAATTATTATTATTTTATCTAGTGTGTGGTTAATTTGGGCCCCAAAATTTGAATTCGATAAATTCTACCCTAACCATCTATCTTTAAGTATAAGTTTAACCACGACAAAAAGTCTTGGGACCAAAGTTGTAGATATTTTAAAATCAGTTACCACTGGTGCAGTCTGCTTTTCGATACGACTTATATTACGAGCTTATTTACGCAAGTCGATTTGAGCCAATTTTCTACCAAATGCAAAAAACTGCGAGTCTCTTGGTGGTCTAGAAGTATGTAAACATTTAAATTCGCGAGTCAGTGAGTTTTGTCTCTTAATATTTACTTAGACAACCTATTTTTTTTTAACAAAATTGTTCATAACTTTTTTCTACTCAATATTTTTCGATGAAACCAAGCCTACAACATGCGTAACATGTTTGCGCTTTCCTCTAAAAATCGATTTCGTTTAGCCAGTTTTGCGCCTATAAAGTCGGTCTTGCGGCGACGGACAAACATCCACACGTTTATACATACACAAAAAAGGTGAAGGTGGATTCGGTTTTCGGAATGTATGAAATGAAAAAGTATCAAAACATTTTTGTACTTACCAATGTACATACAAAACATTAATTATATATATATATATATAGATAACAAATAAATGTTAACCTATATGTTAATGTGCTATATAATTTTACCTACTTCAAAAGTATTGAAAGGAAAGTATGTGTACACAAAGGGTGCGTAGGCAATTTAACAAATCAATGGGTTCGTTAACTAAATAATCGGCCCAGCTGTTGCAAGATGGCGGCCATTTTTAATAATTTAGATTTAACTATAACATTTCAACCAATTATTATAACTTCTTTAACTTTTATTTGAACCATTTATTATAAATTCTAAATAAATTTGTGTCGTCAATCGCAATGAAACCACTCCAATGTAAAAATTGCAAAAAATTGTTTGGATGTCGGATTTTTTTTTTATACATACATATGTGGCACATTAAAATTACTTAAATAAAAACAACTATTTTAAAAAAAGTTTTTAACAAAGAATAACAGATTCTTTTCGTTGATTTGTAAAACAAAATTGAGGGGAACTCGAAACACTTAATTTATAATGGAACATGGTGCAAAGATGAACAATTGCTATAATAACGAAACCAAAAATATACTTGTAGTTAGTACGTCCTCCTCTTTTATTTAACCCCCCTCATGACTCATTTGACATATTTTTATTCAAACGAAATTCGGCCTATTGTATTTAAAAGATGATTATTGGGCTTCCCCATACTTTTCCTGTCTTTGGGTTATTACAAATTTTGAGTTACTTTCTAATGGGTGTTAGTTACTTATCATAATGACATACAAACGCAGGAGATTATAAGGGACCTAGGTTTTGCCAACCCCTCCCCCCCCCTAAAACAAGCCCTAAAAAAAACCAAAAATGTAAAACCTGATTTTTATGTATCCCTGTAAAATCTTTTATTTAAAAGATAATTATAATCAGTGCTCTACATACACGAAAGTAGGATTAATCGTATGTAAAGCTATTAAAATCAAATTATAATATAAAAGAGGTAAGTAGTACTTTAAAAAATAAAGTACGTTCTGTTGTAATTTCTTGAGTACTCAGCTCTAAATGCATTTTACAAACAAATGAATGTCAAGACAGTGCGCAAAAAGAAATCTTGCACATTAAGGATTACAATTTAAACTCGCTTGATTCGCTAAATGTACTTGATCAATTAGGAATTAGGATATTCCAGAGTTGATCTTAATGATCTTGCATCATCTTTGCTATGATCCAGTGTAACTTGTTGCAATTAAAAGAAATTAAAGTTGAAGCTTTAAGATTCTTTTTCTTTTTAAAAATACTCTAGAGTTGAAATCTCATTAAAGATGAATAGTTTATAATTTACAAACTAGTTAGGAATTCTAACTTAAGTTGTTTAGTATTTTAAATATTAACCACAAACAGATGAAAACATCATTTTTAATTAAATGTGATAAATTAATATACATTGAACTATTACCATTTTTAGTATATTTTCCTCATTTTATTTATTAATTGTTTTCTTAATTAATTGAGATGATAAATTGTTTATTCACTTGATAAATGTTTATGCGTATGCAATAGTTTATAAAATGTTATATATATATTTTATTATTTAATACGTCAATACACTTTTATAAAATAGTCTGGTTAGACAAAAGTATATTATTGTATCTCCAGTAGGGAAAAAAGTTATGATTTTGAATTAGTTTAGAGGGACTAAAGTAAGTCTTTTCATCCCTGAACTCAAAAAGTAGGGAGAAAAAGGTAAAAGTAGGGCGAAAAAGTAAAATTGCAACTAAATTATTTTATAAATAATAGAAAATGAATGGCTAATGTAATGTAGTTGTTGAAATTAGGTTGGCGACACTGCTTTTTCGGACATGTTTATCTTTGTTTATAACCTGCATCTAAATAACCTTCTATTTGAGTTTAATTCCAATTCATATTTGTTTTTAATATTGAATCTCTTATATCTGCTATTAAAAGTGCTAATAATTATTGTTATTTATTAAAATAATAAATAAAAACTGTGCAATGGACGAAAATGTGTATTTTCTCCCTACTGGAGATAAAATATTGTATGTACCACGTGAGTAAAGTGCCGTTATTCCCCTCGTGATAATTATCTGTACCAAATTAATAATAACAGCATTAGGCAAAAGACAGATAATAATAATTAAACCAAACTGATTCTACACAGTGCAGAATGTAAAGTGGTCTTCTAATAATATTCACTGACGGGATCATTTACTCGTCGAATAAACATAAGTAAATGTTCGTAGAATAAGCTCAAGTTCAAAGTGAAGAGAAAAAACGTAGTACAACATATTAATCATTGTCAACATGAATTCTACAACTTATAATGCGGGTCAAATACAAAAGTAAAAAATCGGTCACAAAACAAACAAAACATTCTCATATACAGAGTAATACTGAATTTAAATCCAAATAAAAAAAAAAAAATATATATATATATTTTTATAATTAAATATATTTAAAATGTGTTCAACAGGAAATTGTTTACATTTCGCTTTTTGATCTTCAGGTAAATCAAATTAATTTTTATCAATATCTTGAAAACAAGATTATTTCTTTCCGTATCTGAAAAAAATTCTCAGATCGATATTTGTCTAGTGTTGGTTTAAAGGCTGAGTTGCAACGTCAGATGTCAAAATAATGCCATTTTATTACTACGTTTTTATTAGCTTGCTTTCTTGTTTGTTTGTTTGTTTGTCCAGTACAAATATTGCAATCGATTTTTAAGTAACTCCCCGAATAGCTAGACATTTGAAACTTTTAGCATAGCTCAGAACACGATGACAATGCATTATTTTAATTAAGCAGAATTTAATTGGGTTTCAGCAAATTTTGCTGTATGGAAAGTTAGTTCGGAAAAAATCCGCCAGTTATTTTATTTGTTTTGCCATATCCCATATTTACAATCTTCATTTTGACGGGTTTCAAATTTGTGATTTTTATAAATAAGAGATAAACATTGAATGACAGTAAAACAGTAAATACATCGATTTCTTGAAATACATTATTTCAAATATATCGATGGCACGGTTTAGATTTGGTGTTGGGGAGATCCGTTGTACAAAGATTTGTCCTTTTTATATATGTTTCAGATCAACTCTTTAGATGGTTGTCATTTATGTGAAGTAAATAAATTCGGAACTATTTTTTTTTCACTAACATTATATATTGTTGAACTAACAGTTATATTACCAACATTACATACGATTCAACAAAAAATTAAAAAACGTAGTATATAAAAAGTTCTTTTTATCTTGAAATTATTGTTTTATTGTTGACTTATAGTCTTTTTATTGATTGTTTTATTTTGATTTGTGTGTTAAATATAATCGTTCAGAACTTTGAGGTACTCTTCGAATCCTAGAACCTAAATATATATATATATATATATATATATATATATATATATATATATATATATATATATATATATATATACATATACATATTATTTATTATATTATGTGTGTGTGTGTGTGTAATCAATGAATGGAAGTTATATATATTTGCTTTTTGTTATGAAAACGTATCTAATGTATGCTAATGTAATATAAATATATAATTTTTATTATACTATCTACGATTTAAAGAAACAAAAGATGTTAGTTTGATTTAGACGTTTCAGATGATATTTCATTTATTTTAATAATATTTTAAAACTGGTTTGAACCTGTTCGAATCTCTTAAATCATCTTAAGTTTATTATAATAAATGAATAGAGATGAAATTATTTAAAAACTTATTATTTCTCGTTATTCTGCAATAAATATTGATTTAAATGTGTATTTTCCACATCATTTTATGTAATAAGCTTACATGGAAAAATTCCTTTTATAATAAATATTGTTTAACATTTGCAAATATACATTTTTTTATCTCAATATTTTACTATTTTTGAGTTATGAAGCGGAGCTCTGCAGATAGTGGATTTAGTTTTAAATTCCGTAAATATTTAGCATATTAAATTTTGATGGAAACACTATTGTTTTGAAATTGTTGGAAACTAATTTTCTGAAAAATTGTTTGATGTGATATGATAACATATCCCTTCATTTGGGGGATGTCGATTAAATGTTTCTTTCTTAATATGATTATTTATTTTTCAGTGTTACAATCGAATTTACATTTATTTATTTTACACAAATATTGGCGAGAATACCTTGTTAATTATAAATAAATAACTAACTCTGTAGCTCAACAGACCAGCGCTGGCCTAGACCTGCTAAAGGGCTTACAATTATATAGTGTAGTGAATAGCACGGAGTTATGATGTCGCTGGAGTTATGCTGTATAAACATTGCAATCAGTGTGTCGCCACGTTTGGTGTCAATTTCTAGACCATCCCCTCCCTCAGGGGATGGTCTAGGAATTGACATTCCCCTGAGGGAGGGGATGGTCTAGGAATTGTCACCAGATCTGTGACTACTAATTCAAGTTGTGAACATGCCCGATACAGTAAACTTAATTGCCAACTGCTTCAAAAGTACCAAAACCTTCATTTTTAGTTATGGCCGACTGTTATTTGTACGTCCTACAGTTGTAAAATATGTACAGTGGCTGATTCCTTCCCGACGACGAGTTTGCTGAATTTTAGAACTGTCTTCTTGGCTCTACTCCAAGGTGTAGGAAAGGAAATACATCATAAGTATAAAATAGTGCACCATTCTGTCAGCTGTTTACATTTGTTTCCGTATGAATTTGCTTGATTTCACTCACGTCTTTCTTACGTATCAAGTATCTTGATACCATTTTAAATTAAATACCATTGTTCTGTATACGCTATATAATGAGCCAAGATTGCTCATTTTCATTGTAGTACAAATGGAACAGATTAGATTTTTTCAGCCAATATAAAGCATCCATTGTATTATATATGCAAGGGAATAACAAAATTGTATTTTTAGCATGGAAATTCGAATACTAATGATTGTAATTAAACATTATAAGATAAAGCTAATCTATATATATTATATATACATATATAGACAGTAATAGGCAAAATCCTGCCAACTAATAGCTCCTAATAGCTAATTACTGCCCGTTTGTTTTTATTTTCTCATTTACGTATATAAAGAAAAAGTATTGTGATAATACGAAAATTTCTAAGTATTTACAATTTACACCTATTATGAGTCCAAAAAAGTGGTTTTAAAAAAATTCTGGGAATAATCTAGTTCCCGAGATATTGATAAAAATAAATCTAGTTTTATTAAGGATCAGAAACAAAAAGTAAACAACCACCTGAGTGCTGAAATAAATATCTTTAAAAATAGTCTGCCACTTAGTGTTGCACATTCCTCGCTTCCAATTTTTATGCTTTTACATCAATTATTGTTAAATTTATTTAATTTTTCCCCGTTTTTAAATTTGTCAAAATTTTTTTACATGAATTAATGTATAAATCTAGCAAAATTTAATGAACCAAGACGTTTAAAATGGGGCTATTGCAGGCTACTTTTTACAAACTATCCAAATTTCATAAAAATCAGATGAGTAATTTTGAAGATACATATTGGTGTAAATATATGTATGTTTGTGTGCATGTGAAAGAGAAAGGAATGGGCGCAGAAGGTTGAAACCTACATGGTCCAATAATTGGCTAATCCAAATTTCATTGAAATCGAACGAGCAGATTTTTAGATATGTTGGCTCGCAAAAATTGAGCGAAAGACAGACACAACAGAGAGTAACAAACATTTTCCCTGATGTCTGAAATGGATTATTGTCTTTGAATTTTTGAAATCGGAGACATAAAAATGTTTAGTTTTTCAGAACGATCACATAGCTTACGTTACCTTCGGTATATAATAATATTATATTATATGAGCTTATAATTATAAGCTCGAGAGCAATAAATAAATTAAATGAGGTATTATAGGATTTAAATGCAGTATCAATATCAGTATGAGAAAGTTTTGTTCGATTTAAAGGACCGATTTTTTTCTTTCTCATATACGTAGAAAGAACATATATTGTGATTGCTCGAACGTTTTATGTCCCTGAGACCAAAGAGGTGGAGCCAAGACGCATGGAGCCTAAACTACTGGTCCGATTTCGATGAAATTTTACATAAAGTTTCAGAAATATACCACGAGACGTAATAGTGTCTGTCGTTTGTCGATATTGTAGATGCGTGGAATTCCGTGTTGGATAAAAATCATATACCCTTGGATAAAACCGAAAATTTAATTATAGCTGTAAATTTGGGGGCATTGCCTCTTATAAACTCTGACAAATCGAGGATAAAATTATTAAAAACAGCCTCATCCCCGAACTCATGACACAAAAATTTATACATTCGCGTCATCACGCTTAATCAAACGAATTTTAATTAGATCAATTTGCATTTTTACATTTAAAAAATGGTAATTTGAGCTCGATCGAAGGATGTAACTATATATTTTGCTCTTTTACTAAGGCCGTGTTATTCGAAGGAATTAATTCCGGTGGGTTAACAATAAGTCAATTAACCGGATCTGTTTGTCTTAAAACACCGGTAACGTTCCAATGTTGACTTTTATCGTTTTAAATATTCCTCTTGATTCTTCCTCTTTGCATTATTTATGTCTTTTAGTATTTCATTTTACGTGTTTTTCCAAACCAAATCCAACTGTCTCCTCATAGGAGATAGTTGGATTTGGGGAAGTCACCTTTATTATATAGTATTTATATATTTTATTTAGTTTAAATTGTGAAGGATCATTAAAAAATAGTGACAGTCATAGAATAACAATGGATTTTTTTTTTTTTAAATAATCCAAACAATTGATAATAACCACCCTGGTTAAAATATAAGATTATTTTACCAAGAACAGGAAGATGGAACAGTAATCTTCTAGTCACCTTGAAGATGACCCAAAGAGGTGTCGAAATATTGCATAATATGTGAGTTTTTATTTTTTTCCTGTAGAGCCTACTATTAATAAGAATTACATACAAGGAAACAAACCTCACTACTTCACTATTATATTTGTTAGAGATGAGAAGTGGAGTTACTTTAGTAAAAATCAATAAAGACATGTGTCCACTAAATTAACTTAATTTTAGGTTGCCAGCTTTCAGCCACTTGGAGTTATCTCTAGGCATCAAAGCCACTTGCTCGAACCCCCTAGCAATTAGGCAACTTATTTGGAACTTGTACCCTGATTACTAATCCTGTATTTTTCTTTCTTTCCAGACGGAATCTAAGTATACCAATTGACGAAGAGGGCGGTGGATTTGAAAAATGTAGAGTCTACGCACCGCCAACAGGATGGGAAGACGTTCTCAAACAGAACCGTACCATGCCTGATCCAACGTGGCCCATCAAACCATGCGACGAGGGATGGGAATACGACCGATCTGAGATACCCTACGATACAATCTCAACAGAGGTAATTAAACAGTTGAAATGAAGTCATTAGTTTGTGTCCGTCAATTAATTACAGCCTTCTGTTTTACATAATGATCAATTCTCATGATAACAACGTAGCATTTATATCACACCTTTTTTCGACTTAAAGATTAGGATAATATACCATCTTATCTGAATATACATTTGACGAAAAAAATGAAGGAATGGGTCACTTACTAAAAAATACTTTTTTATTTCAAGATGCTGTTAAAAAAAAATCGTTTTACAAAATTAATGATAATTAAGAAAATAATTACCAAAATGGAAGGAAAAAATACAATAAGTGACCATTTGAATACTGAAGTAGAAGAAGAAAATAAAGATGTAATTAGATAATTAAACAATAAAGAAAAACTTTACTCAGTAATTAATTTGTTGAAATCGAAGAAAAAACGATTAAGGCTCATCTCAAGCCAATTAGATTGACACTGACCTCGATTACTTTTTAACAGATGATCGGAAAAAAACCTACAAACAAATAAAAGAAGACCTATTTGAGATAAAATTATTGTTCATTCTAAAAAAAAAGGAAGATAATTTTTTCTCGTGCATTTCAGCGATTTAATACATGGATTATTTTGTATTGAAGATTACATTAATTATTGTTTTGTTGTTGTTTTTTTATTTGGAAAGATTCTTACACGTTCACGATTCATTCTTTTGTTGTAGAGGAAAGAAGGTTGTTATTTGTTTTTTTTATTTAATTATAACATATCGTGTTTCCATTCTTGGTTCTTTAAAGTATATGATTATACTTTTTTGTAATTTTTATTTCAAATAGTTTTGATGAAGGTGTTATGATAAGAACCACTTTTTATTCCTAACCATCCGAACAATGATGTGGTTGGAGAAGGTCACATAAGAAATACTTAGAAGTGGTTAGGCATTTTTAGAGTCGGTTAATGGTTTAAGTTAAGGCTGAAAGTGTTTAAAGTTTGGTTAAAGGAGAGTAAGAAGTAGTTTGATTTGATTAAAAGCGAGTTAGAATTGGTTAAAAATGCTTAGGGGTGGTGAATGTTTTAAGTTAAAGTTCAAAGTGTTTATAATTGGTTAAAGGAGAGTAAGAAGAAGTTTGAGTTGGTTAAAAGAGAGTTAGAATTGGTTAATGTTTTAAGTTAAGGCTGAAAGTGTTAGTGTTTGGTTAAAGGAGAGTAAGAAGTAGTTTGAGTTAGTTAAAAGAGAGTTAAAATTGGTTAATGTTTTAAGTTAAGGCTGAAAGTGTTAGTGTTTGGTTAAAGGAGAGTAAGAAGTAGTTTGAGTTAGTTAAAAGAGAGTTAAAATTGGTTAATGTTTTATGTTAAGGCTGAAAGTGTTTAGAGTTTAGTTAAAGGAGAGTAGTAAGTAGTTTGAGTTGGTAAAAAGAGAGTTAGAATTGGTATAATGTTTTAAGTTAAGACATTTAAAGAGTTAAAATTGGTTTAAAATGCTTAGGGGTGGTGAATTTTTTAAGTTAAAGTTCAAAGTGGTTATAAATTGGTTAAAGGAGAGTAAGAAGTGGTTATAGTTGGTTAGAAGTAGTTGTAGTTGGTTAGAAGTAGTTATAGTTACTTAAATGATAGTTAGAATTAGTTAGAGATGCTTAGATTTAGTTAGAAATGTTTAAAATTGGTTAAAGGACGTGTTTAGAGGCGACTAAAAGGGGACAGATGTGGTTAGAAGTTATAACAAGAGTTTTATATGTGGATGGAATTTATTTGATTTCGAACTTTCAGGCTAATTTTATTTTTTTCAGTTTTACTAGAATGTAAGAAAGGTATAATGGTATTAGGTATTTAAACATTTTAACAACAATAGCACTGCTAGCTTAAATCAATTATTTTTTTTTCACTTTCTCATATTTGTATTACATTTTGAGATTTTGTTGGATTTACACGTTTTAATGTCTTCAGTGGTTTAAGGAGTCAACATTTAAGGAGTTCAAAAAAGTGTTTTTAAATGTCTTTCTGACGTCTTTAGTCTTCCCGGGAAAAATCTAGTTTCCTTTCAAGATATTAATAAATAATTGCAAGATAAAAAGAACTTTTTATATACTACGTTTTCAAATTTTCTGTCATAAATCATAAATTTAAAAACCTGTCAAAATGAAGATCGTAAATATGGGACATGTCAAAACAAATAAAATAACTTGCGGATTTTTTCCGAACTAACTTTCCATACAACAAAGTTTGCTGAAACTAATTAAATTTTGCTGATAGATGGCTAAAAGAAATAAATAATGCATTGTCATCTTGTTCTGAGCTATTCTGAAAGTTTCAAATGTCTATAGCTACTCGGGAAGTTACTTAAAAATCGATTGCAATATTTGTACTGGACAAACAAACAAGAAAGCAAGCTAATAAAAACGTAGTAAAATAAGCAACCACCTGTCAAACGCTATTTTATTTTTTGTATAGAGATTCTTTAGGACGCGTCTCTGATGTCAGAGTTAAAATTCATCTTGATGTTGATTTTGCCTTGAGCATTGAAATTTTTTTGATCTCGTATGTCAAATTTCATCGATATTGGAACAGAAGAATATGCTCCATGTGTTTTCACAGGCGCCGGACAACAGATAGACATTTTTAAAAACAACCTTTTTGGACTTCGAGCGACCGCCCTTTATACGTGTTAATGTTTCAATTTTGAAAAATCTAATAATTACGGTCAAAATAGTTTTTTTCAATATATACCTCACATGTGAGAAAGCAAATAGGTGTAAATGGAAATATTTAATAAGTAATAGGATTTGTTTGAAGGACATAAGTTGAAGTATAAAAACAATTAATGAAAATCGGTTCGGAACAGCTTAGGCTCATCAGCCTGATTTTATATTTATAACATATTAATAATTATCCTGGGTATAAAAATGATAAAATCCCCTCCACGAGTGACCTTAAAATGACAAATTGATCATAATACCATATCTGTACTACTTTACGCATTTCAAATTAGGCCATTGACATTTTTTAAATATTTTATCTGCTAAGTAAGCATTATTTTACCAAATTTTTTAATGACTAGTAAATGGATATTATAATCTATTTTACAGCCTAAATAAATGATGGTTTTATAAATGGTTCAAGTGCAAAGTTTTCTATTATTTAGTGAATATCCTCGACCTAGTGATATAAGATGGGCCGGGTTAATGTCCTTGCTATTCTCCTACTTAAGAATCATCATGTCTTCCCATATACTTAAACTGCTTGACTGTCAGTTTTAGAAATGGACAGAGTCGTAATTGTCCTACCTTGTCTTACTTAATTCTGACAGTCATTAAATTATAACTATTTCAATCTGATGTATATATATTACATTATAGTTAGTCTTGATCTATTCAATAAAACAAATATGACCCACTAAAGTAGTGAACATTAAATATAGTTTACATTAAACACTTTATTTGAGTGATTTTACAGTAAACAACATATTTATTTTTATTTTTTTAATTATTAGTTTAGGTGACCAATAAATTACATTAGATACAACTAAATAATACAACAGATGACAAGTAGATGATTCATAGAATTTTTATTAACTTTGAGTAATAAGATCCACAAAATCTAGGTACTAACTTGGTTTACTCTTGAGTGTTTTTAATTGGAGTAATATCCACAAATCTAGGTAGTAACTTAGTTTACTCTTGAGTGTTTTTAATTGGAGTAATATCCACAAATCTAGGTAGTAACTTAGTTTACTCTTGAGTGTTTTTAATTGGAGTAATATCCACAAATCTAGGTAGTAACTTAGTTTACTCTTGAGTGTTTTTAATTGGAGTAATATCCACAAATCTAGGTTGTAACTTTGTTAACTCTTTGAGAGTTAATTTACTTTGACTTAAGTCAACAAAATAAAAATAAAAATGATAGGTTAGTTATTCGAATATTTTTTTCAAATCAAAGTGGTCACATAGCAAGTGGCGAACTTATATACATAAACTTGATGTTTTGTCTACTAACTAATTTTGTATTCAGGATCATAAAAATCCCATTGTCTGCCAAAATGGATGGGATATGGCCGCTTTTCACCGGGTTGTCTATTTTAACAGCCTATGACCAAGCTATATCCCTCAGGCGAACTTAGCCTACCACATATTCTTAAAGGACATCAAAAGATTAACTTATACATAAAATTCTACATTGGTGTTAGTCAGTCACTTTTATGTACGCTATCTCCTGGACTATGGATTAAGTACTCTTTTGAGTGTTAATTTATTCAGTTTTATACGATTACATTCAATAAGAGGATAAAATGGAGAAATTAAAATGCTATTAACGACTTTAAAAATAGTTGACAGAATACATGTCAAGTTCATTGTTATAACGTCGAAGAGGATTATCACAAGAAAATATATTGAGTTGATTGTGGTAGTAATAGAATCCAGGGTTGCCCTTCAAACACAGCCTCACGCCTTCATCTGTCACCTCATCCATCTATCTAAAAATATAAATATTTCAACATTTTGTTTTTTAAGTTTAAAACTAATTAGTAACTTTATACTGCTAAAAAACTGTGAAATAAAATAAAATAGAAGAGGTATTATGTGGACTTATTACCACGGACTTTTATTCCAACTAATCTCCTTCACTCTTATAAAATAAAATATTTTTGTTTATATATCAGATTAGATAATTTATATATTTAACAATATGAATTTAATTTAGCATATGTTTTGTATCCTTTGGATTTTGTGACTTTATTTCAACTTACAAAGGGTGGCAGTGTTGGTAACATCTAGGGTGCAAAACTCAATTCAGAAATATGTATTCCTAAAATGGAATATATATAATTAATAATAATAATAATTAAATTAAATTGATAACATAATTTCTTTTTTTTTACAAACATTTTTTGGAGAGGATTGTCTGGGAAGGTTGGAACTTATTCAGAAAGAAAATTAGATATGGGTTTAAAATTTAGTATCTAGATTATTTACTTTCTCGTATACACGGTTTTAGGAACCCTGAGTCCAAAAAAGTGTCTGTGTGAATGTTTATGCTAACATTTCGCTAAATTTATTAGCATCATCAGAGCAAGAAAACCAAGTGTAAAATAAAATTTGATAAATAACGTTAGTATTCATATTGATAGGAATAAGGTTTTTGAGTTTACTGAAATGTTTTCTTAACTGGATTGGAGGGTTTAAAATCATGTATTGTAATTTTTGTACCTTGTCGTAGAGTCAACCTCGACTTTTTTTGTATTTATTTTTATTTTACACTTTGTTAACTTGCTCTGATAATGCAAATAAATTTAGCGAAGCGTTAGCATAAGCCTTCTCACTGTGTTTTACTTCACAGCATCTCGCTAACATACCCTCTCTCTTATAGTTGTGTAGGACAGATTTATTTATTATTATTTCTTATCTTGTCGATTTAACAATTGTTCATATTTCTACTAATATTGATAACATCCTAAGCAAAGACGATTTGCATTAGAATGATAATGGAGTTTCTTATATACTAATTAAAATCCCAGATATGAGTTTTTAATTCTTTAATATCCATTCTATTTATAATATCTACAGTTACAGAAATATATGTATCATCATGCTATTTATATTTATAAATATTTAAGGTGTTTATCAAGAGCTCTTTTGAAGGACTTTACAATGATTAGGTATGTGTAAACGTATGACTGACTAAAGACGAAGTTTAGACTATTATGACCTTAGAATAGGTTTAACGTGAGTTGAGATAATCACTAATGGTATTTAAATGATAAATGATATTATATCTTTAACTGATTTTTTATTTATTTGTTTGGTTAGGTCCAAATGTGGTTAGGGCCAAATGTTGTAACTTGTAACTACTCCCGGAAGGTCATAGGTATATATTTTTATTGTCAAATGGAAAAGTATTGTTTGCACCCAAAAAAATCGAAACCGAGATTTCAAAGGAATTATCCGTTTTTGGTGTTTTTAAGGCGATTTAAGTGGTTTTTAGCTGGATCTCAGTCTGTCTGTCTGTGTGTCTGTGTGTCTGTGTGTCACGCATAACTCCTATACAGTTTTTAAGATAGAGAGTTAAAACTTAGTACAAAAATCAGTCCTTACACTTAGTTGTGCAGCCCGAAAAATCAATATTTTCCGCCATCTTGAACCCAGTTTGTTGAGTTAGCAAAACTTGAAAAAAAAACGTAAAAAATCGAACAGTGGTCTGATCGAGTTGACATTTAGCACTAATGTACCTCTCTTTATGACAAACAAATCCACCAAATTTCATTTTGATATTTTATTTTTTTTTGATATTGATATTTTTTTTTTTCATTTTGGGATTTTATTTTTCTTGGGAAATCCACACATGTACTATAACTATAATGAAATATATTATATAAAACAAGCTTTTTTTTTTTTACAAAATCGTAAGCTGATATCCGTTTTAGGTGTTTTGAGATCATTTGAGTGGTTTTTTAGCGGGATGTCTGTCAGTTTGTGTCAGGCTTAGCTTCTACAATTTTTAAGCTAGAGAATTGAAACTTAAAAAAAAACAAAAAAAAAAAAAAACAGTCTTTACATGTAGTTCTTGTTCTACCCGGAAAATCATTAACTTATTTTCCTGTTTCAGAAAAAATTGAAAACAATGTCCGAAATTTGCACCAATTATGCACTTTGAAAATATCGACTTCAGAACTTTGAAACTTAAACACTATATACTTTCGGAACTCCCAATATCGAGAATAATAGAAGTTTCCAATATCGAGAAATGAAGTATCAATAGACAGAAGCCCTATCAAAATGAAATGCATTGTTCAAAATTTATAAACGTTTATATTTTTCATGTTAATAATTCATTTTGATGTAAAAATGAGTTTGCTTACATTTTTAAATATTTTGCATTTAATTATTACTTAATTTGTAATTAATAATTATCACTTGGAACACTAACTCACTTGAATGTATTTTATTCATAATATTTTTACCCAAAATTTCATAGTTTTGGCTCCATGTGGCATGTGGCACAGATTAAAAATGAGATTTATGATTTTTTTTGTTGTTTTTTTTTCACCTTTTTAGACTTTTAATAACGGGGAACTTAAAAGGTGTACATTTTTTGGAATCTTAATTTTTTTTTTTTTTTTTATTAAAATTATACTTTATAAATATTTTTACGTATATGAAAAATATAATAACTGTCAGATTTTAGTGGTATTTATTCATCGTTTCAACTTGACAGCAAGTGAAAGTCGATGTCAGACCGAAAAATATGAGAAGTTGACGTAGTTATCTTGAAGACACCGCAAGAGCTACACGAGAAATAGTTTCATATTATTATAAATATAAAGTCGTTTAAGTCATATCCAGAAATCTGTCTTCCATTCTTAACAATAACGAACTGTACGCATATAATAGTAAGCTGTAAGTGAAAGAGATAAAAAATAAAAATGTAGTATATTGTATTTGTTTAACTTATACGTGTACTCCTCGTATGTAATCGACGCCCATTTTTGTTATTTATATAATTGATGCATCGTTAATTATTCAGCGATAAGGGCGAACTAAAAAGTCTAATTTGTCAAATGGGTGAGTTCATATACCAGGTTTGTGTGTCTGTTGTGTTTTTCCGGCTTGCGTTTAGTGTTTACTTTTTTCCATTTTTAATCTAATTTACCTGTTTCTGCGACGTAGTTGAGTTTTTATTTAGTGTTTGACAAAAATAAATGCCAGAGGATATATGAATGAGATGGCGTGTCATGGACTGTGTTACGGTTCAATGATACTTTTCTAGGTGCTTTATTATTTTAAGTTAATTATAAAAAAAAGCGTTTTGTTTAATTAGAAAAAAATAAACTTTGAAGTAATCCTAGAAGTAAATGCCGCACTTTAAAAAATGTAATTTTCATAAAAGAGTGTTTTTTAAAAAAAATAAGTTGTCTATTATGTGCTTTTAGTACACAAAAAGAGTGCGTATATATTATATTATATTATTATTATTATTATTATTATTATTATTATTATTATTATTATTATTATTATTATTATTATTATTATTATTATTATTATTATTATTATTATTATACATATAGAATACCTTGCTCTTAAGCACATGATGTTTTAAAGGGCAATCTCCAAAAATATCTTACTCTACTTACTCGTCTGTAATAATAATAATACATAAATAAGGGATGGTTTATTCTCCAACATCTTAACTGTTTTACCCAAATAATTTTTTCATGTGGGAATTTACTTCTCAAAAAGAAACCTTCATTATCATTTTACCTTCTTAGAACAGTATTTTGGGCTGGACCCCATTTTTCATTTGCACCCCTCCACGTAGTTATAATTTGAAGCGTACTTAACGCTTAATAATATAGCATAATTAATGATCTTTTAAAGAATTAATAGTTGACTTAAGATATATTTTATGTTACAGTTGGATTGGGTTTGCGGTAACGCAGCTCTTCCCTCCATATCTCAGTCAATATTCTTCGTCGGAGCAATCCTAGGAGGTCTTATCTTCGGATGGATGGCAGACAGGTTCGGTCGAATTCCTGCCCTGGTCTGGTCGAATATAGCTGGTCTGATTGGAGGCATACTGACAGCCTTCGCACAGAACTTCTGGCAGTTCACAGTTTGCAGGTTCATCGTCGGTTTGGCTTTTGATAACTGCTTCACCATGATGTATATCTTGGGTAAGTCACTTTGTATGTTTAAAGTATTAGAATTTGAATAATTTAAATATTTGTCACTCATTGTTAAGCATTTTTGATGAATATAATTTATATTATTAAATCTAATTAGAATGAAGTAATATTATTAGACATGGGAGCGTCTATGGAGAGATCATTTACGTGGAGAGGAAATTTATGTTATTTCTGTCGTCGTGCAGTTAGGTGAACATATTATGTATTAATGGGGAGGGGGGAATGAAGCAGCTGCAGCTGCTGCTCCATTTCTCACACATCAAAACGTGGAACTATATTAGGGTAAGAACCCAAACGTTATTTTACTGACGTTACCAAATCTGCAATCCCGATCTACTGTAGTATAATGGCCGTGTGGTCTTAATTCTTAGGCACCTTAGGTACAGAGTTCAACGGCCATCTAGATTGGTGAATTTTTATCGGTACACATGGGGACTATTTCCTCTTTTCCCTGGTAATACGGGGGTGCCACTGTCTATTCTAAACTGTAAGGAGATTGTTCTTCCCCACACTAACCTATGAAATGCTCATACCAGCGCAAAAGTTGACTATCTTCTCTATTTATCATCTCTGGATTAGGACAAAGTGCTGAAAACACATTCAAAAAGACCCATTTTCGAAACATCCTGAAATTCGGTCATCAGTGATGTGTCGGCTT
Source organism: Gerris lacustris (assembly GCA_951217055.1). Classification (NCBI taxonomy): domain Eukaryota; kingdom Metazoa; phylum Arthropoda; class Insecta; order Hemiptera; family Gerridae; genus Gerris; species Gerris lacustris. Next base: position 24,759,359 of record OX578281.1, read on the forward strand.
GAGAAAAGCAGGTACGTAGAAGAAGAAGTAGATAAATAGGCGAGCAGATGATTTTTCGTTAACATAAATATGTCTTTAGAGAAAGAAGAGGGTTAGTTTATTCCCACAGAAAGTGCTAATTTTAAATTAAATTGAGAAAGGATTGGTGTACATGAAATCAATAAGTTGAGAAGTGATTATAAAGAATATCACCACCGTGTTTTCATTTATGTTCAATACAATTTCCTTCTTCAAATTCTCGCCAAAAATTATATAAAAAATGAATATTATATTATTTTAAAATTATCTATTAGAGTGATTCTTTGACTGTCTCACATTGGATGATGAAGAAACCCTTTAGCGATCTGCGTTTCTTTTTCCTTGATACAACAATAATAAATGAACACCGCACAAGAACAAAGAAGTAGCCAAGAATAAGGTTATAATCATCTAAAGTTTGCAAACTGAATCAAAACAAAAATGACCTAAACATTCCAATAAAATATCTAACCCAAAAAAGAAACAAAAAACGGGTGATTCATAGTTTTATGTCTTCGTGATGGTGGTGGTTCAAATGTGTAGGATTTAATCCCTCAGTAGTTAGAACTTTAATTACAGTAATAAAGAAAAGGAATTCCCGGGTTCCGCGTTCAATTCCTGGTTCCGAGTTTATCAATGGTAACGGAAGCATTATGATCATTCCGAAGAACAGCGTTTTTTACAAGCTTTTATTTTAATAGCAATGTTTGTATGTATGTATGTATGTATGTTCGGGTCATATCTTGCAACTGAATTTTAAAGCAGTTATCCTCAACCAATTGAATTGAAATTTTACATACACGTTTAGTTTGGATGACAATGCATGGTTAGCCAAGTGACGTCATTCTAAATCGGCGGGCTGCCCAAGAAGGTGGAGTAGGTATTTTTTTAACACCCCCATGATATGGGTATCAAAGTAAAGGGTTTGGTGGGAAGAATACGAATAAAACCTTGTATTTAGTTGTTTTTTTTTAAAAAAAATCAACTCTTTGCTCCTGAATTCAAAAATTCCAAGACATTAATCCTTTTCAGACATCAGGGAACATGTTTGGTTCCATGATATCTGTTTGTTGGTCTATCCAACGATTTTGCGAACCTATATAATATCTTCAACAGTACTCGTCTGATTTAAAAGAAATTTGGATGGTTTGTCAAAATTAGCCGGTAGATGGTCCTTTATTTATTTCAACCGTCTGCGTTCTTGATAGTTTTGAAGCTTGAAACAAATTTAACGGATATAATAAAATTTAAGTTTTTCATATATATATTTTTTTAAATTAATTATTTCATTTAAGTACGCGGTAGAACGCTAGGAAGCTATGGGCCACACTATTTACTGTTGTGTTTTTTTTTTTTGGTTTTTGTTTTGCCCCTTTCTTTTAATGATTAGAAAAGACATTTAAACCATCTACAATTTCTTTAAATTTGGCTATACCTTAGCTCTGAGGTAGGTATTGTCTATAATATATATTTAAAAAAATACGTGTATAATACAATCACTGCAATACAATTAATGTAATTCAATCAATGTAGTTCAAGTTTGTATTAAAATAAATTTAGTAAAATTTAGTAAGGTATGAACCTAATAAAAGAGGGATTTTATTGATGATTTAGGCCTGATTATGCTTCGTGGTTAGGCCAAATTAAAGCCAAATTTTTAAAGAAATGGTCTAGAAGTCTTCTCTTACCTTTAAACCATGAATGACCCACATTTAATATAAGAATATTACTTGCTAGATTGGATTTTGAGTTTTATAGACAACTACAAGAAGAAGAATAAGCTATACTGTTATTAAAGTTAATTAGCGAAATTAAGGAACAAAAATCAATTTCCAAGAAAACAAACATTACTATTACCTTCTAACCGCAATTTCCTGAATGGTAATTTACATTAACACATTAGTGCGCAGTTTATTGCATTAAATATACACACTCTGTAAATACTGGGTAATCCTTGACTAAGATTACCCAATAAACATGCTTTTCGTACATAATATATATATATATATATATATATATATATATATATATATATATAATATTTCTATTATTGAATACAAATTATACAAATTACATTTTATAATTTATTATTGCATTTTTTCCTTACTTTAATGCATGTATATAATGTAACCTAACATTTGCCTTTCTATTTGTCAAATATGGTTAGCTTTCAAAGGATTTTATTTGGTTCCTTCCTGGTTCGTTACTGTTTTTATTTTTGAAAGGTTGCATTGTATGTACAATGTACAATATATATTTATAAAGACATTATTTTGATACCTGTTACTATGTCAGTTTATTTTTGCACCAAGGATACGCGTTATCTAAAAAAAAAAACATTTAGTGATAAACAGTCCTTTTCTTTAAAATAAAAGACTTTGGTAAACGTCAAAAAACAAATCACTAGATACTTCCCCCTTGTCTAATATTGGACGGAAGAGAATATTTATTTCTGAAAGCAGGTAATTAGGCCAACATTTAATAACAAATAAAAAATATGTATAAAAAAGAGACAGGAAAGTAGTTTTTTTCACGCGATTTCATATGGCAGGTTATAAAGTTGGACCTGATAGAAGGGTTCCTGACCAAGGTCAAAGTTAAGTTACTTAACTACCTGCTTGAAGACAGCATCTTACAGGTTCTTACTTGGTACCTGCATGCTGACTCAACTAGGAACTATTTTTTTTCTACCCACACATTACACGAACATACCAAAACTTCCGTTTTTTGGTGCTTTTTTTTTTAATACAGTTATTTTTTTATGAAATATCTATTAGTTTTTTCTTCCGAGCTTACCGAAGGTAACGGAAGCATTGTGATCACGAGGAGGATGTCTTCAAATTTCAAAATTCCTGGACAGAAATCTGTCTGTGACATCTGGGGACATTATCGGTCTTGACAATTTTACGAACCAGCATATCTTAAAAACTTTATTTACTTAATCGATACATATCCATTACCATTCTTGAAGCGATGTCTCGATGTTGTCCGCCCAGGCCATCCTGCATCTACCGCAGCGGGTTCTCTTATGGCCTAGATTCATGGGCTTGTTTAGGGTTTAGTTGTTTAGTGAATCATTCCTTTTTTATTCTAACTATGTGCCCAAACCATCATAGTTACTTGCAGTTGATAAATTCTTTCATTGACTTTACTTGATGCTTGTCTCGGAAGGTTTGCTTTCGGATTTCATCTATTCGGACCGTCTCTTCTACCTTTTTTTCGTTCCAGAAGTCTGGAGACTAGCTACTTCTTATCGTATTATTGTCTAACACTCTGATTCGTATGTCAGTGATGTGATATATGTATTCTTGCATATGAGCATATTAATCTTCGAAGAAACCTCTTATCTACCAATAAACATCTTTTTAATAGCGTAAAACAATTTACTTTCTGCCGCAGACCTTGCGTTAACTTCTAGTTTAATTTTACCACTGCAAAAACTAGTCTGAGTTTAATGAAATTTGGATGGTGGGTCATAATTAGCCAACTACCCTATAATCATTCTAGCCTTCATCGTCCTTTTCTTTCTTTTCCACTTTTAAATAAAATAATTTCATCCGTCTATATATATATCGAATTGTGAGTTGTTACCGCAAGTTGGTATGTTATCAAATGAGGATATCCCTACCGTCGATACTTGCTTGATCTGGAGATCACTGGACCGGTTTCGGCTAAACGCCATCATCAGCAGAGTCATCGAGTCTACATGAGAATTCATTCTCTCATGTACTCTTGATGAGTGTGTCGAGTGCTACGAGAGACTTCGACTCTGCTGATGATGGCGTTTAGCCGAAACCGGTCCAGTGATCTCCAGATCAAGCATATATCGACGGTAGGGATATCCTCATTTAATATATATATATATATATATATATATATATATATATATATATATATATAATATATATATATAAAATATATATATATATAAAATATATATATATAATATATATAATATATATATATATATAATATATATATATATATAAAATATATATATATAATATATATATATATTATATATATATATATATATATATATATATATATATATATATATATATATATATGTATATATATATATATATATAAATATAGCAATAATAGTCGGGGGTGCAACCGCTCCTAAAGGGCTGGCCTGCCATAGGGCTTATATACGTTCGCAATCGGATAGACGCAACTTATACACTACCTATTCATATAGCGGTGCTGTGGAATGCTGAATCTAGATCCTGTCGAATTTTCACTAACCAGAAATCAAGTGGTTTAATGTATCTGTTGCATAACAAAAAATAATTGTCCTCATAAAAAAAACCAATTTCTTGTCACTATTCAAGGTTGGGTTAGCTTATGTAAAAAAAAAGCACACTGCTTTTAATTCCTCATTCTTTTTAAATAATTATCTTATCTTGATCTTTATTTTATTATTTTTTTTTTTTTAATATAATAGTTTAGCAAATATGAAATTATAGTTTTATGAGACAAAAATGTATGCAAATCCATTCAAAACAAAATTCAAACCGGTTTCTTCTTAATATTTTTAATGTTGTTAATTAATATGAATTAACGGTGGCAGTAATAATAATTTATATTAGATTCCAATTAGCTATAATTTGAAATTAATAAAAAAAAATATATGATCTATTTTTAATATTGTGGCACTGTTTTTAAGAAAATCCGGGTATATAAATATAATTCTTAGCTGTATAATATTCATATCGCTCAATCCTATAAATTAATTATTTTACATACATAATATGTATATATATATAAATGGTTCGAACTGTATGAAACCGTTAGTTATTTAAAAAATACCTAAATGGTTTGTAATTTTAAAGGAATTTACATATTTTTTTGCATTCTTTTTAAATTATTATGGTAATTTAGTTTTAAAAAGTTCTCTGTTAAACCAGAGATCAATTGAAATTCCGCGATTTGTTTTTCCCTCAAATAATAAATTTTTAATATGTCCATGCTACTATTTTACATATTTTTAATTGCTTGTTACAATTTAGTTAAAATTAGGTTTTACTAAAGGCTCAGTAGATAACTTTGGTTTTGGTATTTAAAATTTTCATTTTTGGTATTTATATTTTCAAATCCACTTGTATATATAATACATCAACTTATTCTTCAGAATTTGTTGTAGGTTTGGAACCATTTTACTATTAATTTAGAATTTAATGTAGTTTTAAAACAATTTTAAAAATGAATTTAGAATTAGGTCTCCTTCATTGAAAATGACCTAGAAAATAATATACAGACATACCTACAGAAATGAAAAATTTAAGGCTAGTTTTGGTTTTCGTTACGTATCAAAAGAAAAAGATTCCAACCATTTTCCAACTCTGATCGATGTATAGACAAAACTTTTATATATGTATATGTATATAGATAAATATTAGATTATATTATTAAATATTATGAAGCAGAAGAATGTATAATTTAAAAAATTATGAAACTAACCATTTGGTAAAAAATCATACACATAACAAAAATAAACAAAAACTTATGACTAGGAGAATGACGAATTGTGGGCAAACTAAAATCAAGTAAATTGATCTGTTTATTCGATTCCAATAAATAAATCCTAAATTTGCCTAGAATAAAATTATGATAATTAATTAAAGAGACAAAAAGAACGACTCTAAAATAATCATCAGGGTGAATATATATAATCGGCTCAATAGCTTACACCACGGAGGGCGCCATTCTTTTAAACATATCTAATTCTAATATATACATTATAATATTATATAGAGCTAACAATTTTTTAAATACAAATTGACAAATTTAGTACCAAGTTTTGCAATCAGCACATAAAATCTACAAAATTCAAGTAAGAATAAATTTGATCAAATGGGGATCAAAAGGGAAAGAATTTAAATTTCAATGAAAGAAGAAGAATATAACCATTTATGGTCTAAATAAAACAATATTTTCATGGCCTAAATAATTCCTTAAAAAAATAGGAACCGTATTCGATCATTTTTATTCTTTTAAAATATATAAATTAAAAAAAAGCTTTTGGCTTTTACGCGTAATCTCAAATATTTGCATCATTCAGAAAACATAATAAAAGTCTTTTCATGCACGAATAATTTTCAACAACGAATAAAGAAAATATATATTTTAAAATAAATGTTGAAAGAGATTCATTAAAGGTAAAAAAAATATTATTTTCCTACTAGCGGCAGCAAAATTACGCATTATTGAACTGTTTTTAGGCATGAAAGTTTAATTTCTCTGAGGTTTCAAGAAAACTTTACAATACGCAGCAAAATACGATTTTGCTGCCTAGGCGGCAAAATCGTATTTTGCTGCCTAGGCGGCAAAATCGTATTTTGCTGAGGATTTTTCCAGGCCAAGCCACGCCCACATTCCCCGCTACAAATAAATAAACAAACAACCTTTTCTTTTATATCATCTTTAACCTAAATTATTTGAACAATTTACCTTAAAAATATTACGAATTTATAAAAAAAAGGTTTATAAATACTTATTATAGATTATATTTATAAAATAGAATGGAGTAAAAAGATAAAAAAGAAATAAAAATATTACTAAAAATAGTAGGTCTTAAAATAATCATAAATAATTCAATTAGTGCAACACTGCAGCTCATCTATTATCATCATTTTAATTTTGTTTTGTTTTTACTGTATTTCTGTCAATTCATTTTTTATAATTGTACCATTGGATATTGTTGCTTGTTTCTTTTTAATTTGAATAGTTCAATAATAGTATTTGATAAGTAAGTAAGTATTATTATTTATAGGAAACATTTTTCTGCCGCTAGTAGGAAAAATATTGAAGGCAGCAAAGGAAACATTTCTGCCTCATATTGATATATTGCCTGCCTCGGCTTCACCTCGACAGTCAATCAAATAAATTACCTGCCTCGGCTTCGCCTCGGCAGTTAATTTCCATAGCCTGACCTCGCCTCCGGCTCGGAGGCTAATTTAATCATTCGTCAGAAAAATTCCATTTTGCTGCCTAGTTACATAAATAACTATTTTTTCTCTTTAGACAAATTTACTTAATTATTTTATGTATAATTAATTATTAGTGTGGGTATGACCTTGTGTCCTATTTTAAATTGGATTTATTTAATGAAAACATCAACGTAATTTTTCATCTTAAAGAAACAATATACATATACATTTTGTTTTATTTTTTATTATTTTAATAAACAAATTAGAGTGTAAATTACTGGTGCGTATCTTAATGTAAGTAAACAAGAAATAAATGTTTTACATAACATATAAAAACACCATATGTTTAAATTATCTTATAATAATAACGATGAGCCACGAGCCAATTAAATTTTTAATATAATTGGATAACAAGAAGACAAAAAAGCAAGTTTAATTTGAGTCAAAATAAAAAAATTAATAATAGATAATATTATGGATTTTGCTTCCGAGCTTACCGAAGGTAACGGAAGCTATGTGATCGTTTTGAAGAATGAAAATATATCATGCATCCGATTTCAACATTTCTTAGACAAAAATCCGTTTCAGACATCAGGGAACATTTTTGGTTCCGTGTCTGTCTGTCTGTCAGTCGGTCTGTCGCTCAATTTTTGCGAACCAACATATCCTAAAAAAATTACCCGTCCGATTTTAATGAAATTTGTATAGTAGGTCATATTTAGCTCATTGTTGGTCACTGGCGCTCATTTGTTTCTCTTCCACATGCGCACAAACATACATTTATTTATATTTATACCTATAGCTTCAAAAGTACTTATCTGATTTGTATGAAACTTTTATAGTCCAGCGGCAGTAACCCGCAGATTAATTTGAACCGACTGCGCTCTTTAACTTTTGCTAAATTGATACTCTATTTCATGTAAAAAATCAAAACAATTTTGACAGATTAAACAAAAACGGGGGAAAAATCAAATAAATTAGACAATAATGGCTTGTAAAGGCATAAATCAATAAAATACGTGATAGGATAGGAGGAAGCTATGTGCCACACCAATTGGCAGTCCATTTTTGTTTTTTGTTATGTTAAAAAATATATTTCGTAAAAATTTAAAAAATCAATCTGATGAATCGAACATTTTTCATGGAGATACTGATACTGTATTTAAATTACATAATAACTCATTTAATTGTTTTATGTTTTAACAGGTGGTTGTTTACTTAAAACAAAAAAAATTAAACATAATCTCGAATTTTCCCGTGAAAACGACTTACATCGTTAGATTCATATTTAAATTTTAGAGGTTTCGGGCGAGTACCTTCAAATTTAGAGCTAAAAAAAAAAAAAAAAAAAAAAAAAAAAAAAAAAAAAAAAAAAATCATTTCTTGATTTCGATTTCGCCTCTAAATTTCTCTCTTGATATAGGTAAATAAAAAAAAAGTTTGTGTGTTTCCAAACGAGAATTCTAGAGACGCAGAACACTAAAATAATTTGCTAATATTAATGCTAATGTTGATCTAACTATAACTAACTCAGTGTCGCAACAGCTCGTGAAGGGCCCTAGGCCTGCCAAAGGGCTAATATAACTATATAATATGTATTATGAATGACACGAGGTTAGTGTGTCGCTACACAAGCTGTAAATCTTAATATTGACACGCGCAGCCCTAATAATGATTCAACATCCAAATTTGATTAAAATCTGATAGTTTTTATGGTTTGTTGGTTCGTAAAAATACTGAATTAAGACCCACGAACCGCTGTCGAGCTGACTCGAGACCAAAAATATTT